>PVLC010001709.1:74785-118311 GCA_004027655.1 Graphiurus murinus | reverse complement strand
TCTCTCCTTGGTGTTTTAATAGGGATTTCACTGAATCTGTGGATGCTTTGAGTGTTGTGGACATTTTAACAATATTGATTCTTTGAATCCATGAACACAGGATGTCTTTCCATCTTTAGCTGTCCTTTTCAGTTTCTTTCATTAATGTTACATAGTTTTGTAGAGATCTTTCACTTTTTTGGTTAAATTTATTTCTAGGCATTTTATTTATTTATTGTAGATATTACAAATGGAATTGCATTTTTCCTTTTCTTTTTCTTTTTTTTTTTCTGTACTAGAAATTGAACCCAGGGGTGTTCTTCCACTGAGCTGCACTCCCAGTCCTATTCATTTACTTACTTTTAAACAGGATCTTGCTAAGTTACCACATGCTGTCCTCAAACCTGTTATCCTCTTGTCTCAGCCTCCCAAGTACTGGGATTAGAGTCATGAACCACCTTGCCCAGCATGATTGCTTTCTTGATGTCTACTTCAGATAATTGGCTGTTAGCATATAGCAAGGCTACTGATTTTTACGTTTATTTTGTATCTTGCAACTTTGCTAAATTTGTGTACTCAATCTAGTGTGTGTGTGTGTGTGTGTGTGTGTGTGTGTGTGTGTTTATGTATGTGTACATATATATTGGTAGAGAATGAGAATGTTGGGATTTTCTATTTATAAAGTCATGTCATCTGTAAACAGTGAAGGTTTGACTTCCTCTGTTCCAACTGGGATGCCCTTTCTTTTTTCTCTTGCCTGATTGCTCTGGCTTGGACTTCGTGTACTGCATTGAGTGAAAGTGGTGGGAGTGTCTTGTCTTGTTCCGGAGAGAAAGCTTCAGCCCTTCCCAAGACAGCTTAACGTTAGCTGCTGGTTGCTTATTGTGAGATCTCCATTATGTTGAAGCATGTTTCTTCTGTATCTAATTTGTTCAGCATTTTTATCATGAAAGTTGGTGAATATTATTGAATGCTTCTTCTGCATCTATTGAGATGATCATTACGGTTTTGTCCCTCATTCTGTTAGTGTGTTGTATCATGGTCATTGGTTTTTGTATGCTCAGCCAGAATCCTGTCGTATCGACTGACCATGAATAAATTATATAATGTTGTAGACTTCAGTTTCTTCATTATAAAATCGGATCTTTAGACTATTGTCTTCTAAAACCTAATTTTTTATTGAGAAATATTTGACCATTTTGGACACTGTGTGAATGACTGTATGACCACAGAAATGTATTTTTTCTCCATGCTTGAAACCCTGTAACATGAATAAAAAAGGCACAAATCCATGAAGATTGAAAGAAAGCAAGAATGAGACTACAAAAATAATGTCAGTAAAATGTATCTGCAAAATATGTGGATAGGTAGTCATGTCTGATAATAATAGAGAACATAATACCCTGAGCTGCTGTATGCAATTAGACATGTGCTCATTAGTGTGGGGAACCTTGCAGAGACTCAGGAATTGCACATTTCAGTTACTGTAAAGATGGGTTTAGAAGGTAGGACTGGAAAGAAGAGATCTGGCTGCAGGTTTTTATCAGTCTTTTGATGGTTCCCAGCTAATAAAACGAAGCATTTGCCTTTCCACCCACTAGGGGAAGACCAGAGTGGGTTTCCTGAAGAGGCTGAATAGGAGAATCCTTTACTGAGGGCTTCAGTGAGAGCTGGGATGAAATGTCACACTGAAAGCAAGGGAATTATGTTCTTTAAATAAAAGTATGCACGCTTAATGATGGATTTCACAAGACCTGGCAGCCAGGCTTCTATCTCCTCTCAGAAGTCTGGGGAACTCTTCAGGGAAATGCCCACCCAAGAGAAAAGAAATGTAGATACTGATCTTTGAGTGGCTCTTGAAAACACTGGGCTTTCCTCTTTACAGGGAGGCCGGCCACTTGTCAAGGCCCAGTGATAAAAGCCCAACTCCAAGGCAGCATTGCAGATTCTCCATGGTACCTTCATAAGAGCTGGCAGCAGAGGGCTGCCAGATATCTGAGGGCAACCGAGATTGAAGAAAGGGCCAACTCAAAACATGGAGGAA
Source organism: Graphiurus murinus (assembly GCA_004027655.1). Classification (NCBI taxonomy): domain Eukaryota; kingdom Metazoa; phylum Chordata; class Mammalia; order Rodentia; family Gliridae; genus Graphiurus; species Graphiurus murinus. The sequence continues at coordinate 116,288 of PVLC010001709.1, read as the reverse complement.
GAAGCCTATGAGAGAGGCAGATGTTACAAGCTCCAAGGCAGTAGCAGCGGAGTCATTAGCATCTTCAGATAGAAAAAAAAAAATGTATCTTGCTTCCGCAAAATTACATTTCACAAAAGGGAAGTCAGTCAGTCCTACTGGTTAAGTGTTCGATAGCAGAAATGAAAGAATCAATAGATATATAAGGAAAGGAGTTAAATCTTCCAGAAAGGAAAAGTCAGGAAAAGTAAGAGAGAAACTTAGACATCTAACCCAGGAGGTCCAGTATCCAAATGCTGTCTTTAGATATGGAGGCGCCCCAGAAAAGCTCATGTGTTTGTGCTACAGGAATGCTCCGAGGTGAAATCATTGACCCACGGCTCTGACTCCATTGATGGTTGGTGATTTGGACTCCCTTGCTGAGTGTTGGTTACTGTAGGCAAGGTGGATCGCTGAGGCGCCCGGTTTCTCCCTCCTGTTCTGTGTGTTTCTGGCTGCCCCAGGACCCTGCCGCCATGATGGTTCTGCTTTGGAGCCAGCCAGCCATTGACTGATCCCTGAAACCATGAGCCAAATAAACCTTTTCTCCCCCACACATTGTTCTTGTCAGGTATTTCTGTCACAGTGACAGAAAGCCAACTAAAACACCAGATACCCTGGGCATAGTGGTGCATGCCTGTAATCCCAGTAGTGGGGAGGCTGAGACCAGAGGAGCACAGGTTCAGGGACAGCCTCAGCTACTTAGCAAGACCCTCAGCAATTTAGTGAAACCCTGTTTTAAAATTAAAAATAAAAAAAGGCTAGGGTGTGGTTTGGAGGCGGAATGCTCCTGGCTTCAATCCCAAGTTCTTTAAAAAAAAAAAAAAAAATCATGGAAATTCTAGGGGAAATAGAGACTAAGACTATAATGAGTAGATGGGACAGGGGACTGATTCTCCCCCACCCCCACCTACTATCTTGTAGTAGTTACTGACTTTTTAAACTCTTTAAAGTGTAACTTTTATATAGAAAATAGTACTTAAATGTTTAAATGCAAAAAATAATTACCTGTGAGAGCTAAAAAATAGATATTTAGATTTGGGTTGAACAGCAGTAAGATTAAAAGTGGTCAAGAAAAATACCATTTTGATTTTTTTAATGTGTTTACTTATTCCAAGAAAATTATTTTGATTGCCATAGTTAGCTACACTGGGGAAGTGTTCTCTTAAAGCAGCAGGGGCACAGTAGTGGCAGAGATCCCTGGAGAAGTGACAGCCCAGCTGTGCCTGAGTTTGTCAGCAGTAGCTTTGCCAAAGAGCGTGGCTTCCTCCCGGAAAGCAGGTCGAGTTTCTTTTGAGAGCCAGGAGATTTATTTTCCTTAATTGTAGTAAAGCATTTGAAAGTTGTTTGAAATTTCTAGTAATAATGCTTTTATCAAAGGAATACTGAGTGTCTTTCGTATGCCAAGCATTATTGTAAGTAATTTATATTGACCCACTTAGTCCTCAGAGCAGTTTTGTACTAGTAAGTCTTACTGCCATTCTCATTTTACAAATGAGGAAACTGAGGCACATTGAGGTTAGTTAGGTGACTTGCCCAGGGTTAACCAGTTGGTAGTTGGAAAAGCCAGGTGTTAAGCCATAACATTCTAACCTCAGAAGCTGAACTCGTAGTTAATTCAGTTCTACTCTGCTTATGAAATAAGAAACATTACGCATTCAGGTTAAAGAAATTGCCCACGTTCCCATTATCTGCGTGTTTTGGAAGAGACAAGTGGATTTTGCAGTAAAGCTTCTGTCAGGCTCTCAGAGGTCTGAGAACTCATGTAGGTCAGCCTGCTAGTGGTTAAATAACCAAGTCCACGGACGGAGTAGAGATCCCGGGTGCACCCCAGTGACCCGTCTAGTGTGCGGTACAGGCATCTAGTGGCAATTTCTCCATCTGCCTCCTAATCCTAGCATCGTTCATAGTTGATAGGAGAGTAACTCAGGAATTTCAGTGAAGTGATTCCATTCACAACTTATGAAATATTCTGAAATGATTTACACACAGCGTCTTTTTTAAAAAAATTCTACAGTTTTTAGTTCTGTTTATTTGGCTTGTGGAAAACTTCATAGTGTGCTACATGTAGCAGGAACTTAAGTATTTGCCTGTTTGTTTCCTAATGTTTAGGATTGGTAAGCTACTACAAGATATGAATGTTACAGATTTGGTTATTTCTTTTTCCTAGTTCAACTTTGTGGGGAAGCTCTTGGGTCCACGAGGCAATTCTCTGAAGCGTTTACAAGAAGAAACCTTGACAAAAATGTCCATCCTTGGAAAAGGTTCCATGAGAGATAAGGCAAAGGTAATATTCATTACGGACAATGGCTACATGTTTGGTCAGGTACTATTTTGTAAAGATTCCCAATGTCTGTGGCACTGCCTCCAGGGAGTGGGGTGGGGGCATTGAATAAAAATAAGGGGTTGGTGGAAATGGCTGGAAGGGGTCACTAAATAATTTTTTCTTAGGAAAAGTGGGTGCTAAGTCAGTAAGTTTGGGAATCTATGCTTTAGATAACCCACTGTGTTAATACTTCGTATATAAAAGCTAAGTATCTTGAATGGGATTATATAAGGATGTATTTTTTATATTGTTTAGAAAATTGTCACTCTGGCCAACTTCAAAATATGTAGTATCTTCAACCTATATTTTTAATGATAATATTCCTACGTATAATCCAATAGCAATGCTTTACTTTTGATTCTAGTAATCATGTGTCACCTTGGAAGTAGTATGATAGTATTAAAATTATTATGAAGACATAAATGTTATCTGTGTTCTCACTGTCACTGCACTTTAGGTGCTTTGGGTCTTTCTTCTGGGCATGTTTCACATTATGTCACATGGTGCATCGTGACATTTTGTCAATAGTGGGCCATATCATGACGGTGATCCTGTAAGATTACATTGCCTCTCGATGCCATGCTGTCTTAGTTTGGATAAGCCGCTCCATGATGTTCACACAGTTAGAAAAATGCCTCACAATGCGTTTCTGAGACCGGATCCCTGTTGTTAAGTAATGAATGGCTGTAGTTGAGTTTATAAGTGTATATACTTTTATTTCTTCTTTTGCCCCTCAATTGATATAATATGCATTTATCAAGTTATTAGATGTTTTCCTAATTGCATACTATTCTAAAACATGGTTGTTCTACTTGGATGTATTCACATTAAATATCCTGCTTTTCTGACATGCTAAACATTACTGAGTTATTTTTATTGATCATTTTCTTTAATTTCTGCAAGAAATTTTCACATATAATTTGTGCCACTTACATTGATCTCCATTGTTACTTGTTCTTTTATTGTTAAAAGATTTATATTACTGAGAACCAAATTCGCACTTCAGTGATCACTTATAGTGAAATATTAAACAATGAGAATTTTAGGTATGAAAGTTACTTAGATGAAATCCATCCTCTTTCCAAAAAAAAAAAAAAAAAAAAAAAAAGAGTCCATCTGAGTAATAGCTTTTATAATAAAAATAGGCGTCATTTGTTGGTTGAACAGCCAGAGAGTGGAGCACTGTGTTAGGCATTTTACAGCATTATTCCTTGTGATCTTTGGGAAAAAAATGATACAAGATAACATTTTTCTTATTTTATATGTAAGAAAACTGTGATTCAGATAACTTGAGTTATTACTTGGTTTAATTGGAGAGTCATTATATTATTTGGCTAACAGTTAATAAAGTCATGATTTTCTGACACCAGCAGTACTTTTGTAGAAAAAAATGAAATGTATCTGACTTGTATTAATTTTTTTTTTTTTTTTTTGTTACTGGTGATTAAACCCAGGACATTATATCTCTACACTACACTCCTGCAGTATTTTATTTTTCAATTTTGAAACAGGGTCTTAAGTTTGAGGTCAAGCTAGTCTCAAACCTCTAATCCTCCTGTCTCAGCCTCCCAACTACTGGGATTAAAAGCATGAGTCACTTTGCCTGGCTTGAATAGAGTTTAAAAGTAAAGATTCTCAGATCCCTAATTTTTTTAGGTAAAAGCTTAAAATTATTCAGAATGATTCTAATGCACTGCCAGGTTTTGTTCACTACCCACTGGGCATTGCTGCCCCAAATTATGTTACTTCAATTCTCTGACTCATCTTTTCTTGTAGTAGGAGAAAATTGAACCATGTTTTGGTCCGTTGATGAGAAATTAAGTGTAACCTGTAGGCAAGTACACCATTCTTGCTGGTATCCTAATTCCATCCTTAAATGAGACTCCGGTAATGGGGTACATGATAGGAACAGTGAAACTCATGGACAGGAAACCACTGGCCACTTATTTTAATTGTCATTGGGTCAGTCCATTAGCGTTTTGTGCCATAGAGTGGTAGTGATCGGAGTGTCCAGTGATAATCTTACAGATAAAAGGGAAGTGAAGAAGGCAAACCTCTATCTAGATTATATGTCCAAGGAACAGTGAGTGCCTGGCTATTCATATAATGAAAGAAATTCTAAGTGCCTCCAGCTTGCCCTCAGGGTATGGCGGTCCCTCTGTAGCACGTTGTCATCTCAAGGGCTTGTAGTTGCTCTCTGCGGCTGGTGTAGTGGGCACTCAGCAGCAGTATCAGCAAGTCATCTTCAGAAAGGCGGGCGTCTGTGCCAAGAAGTAGCGCATACCTCTGCTCTGGCCTGTGGTCACTTTGTTTATGGTCACCCCGAGCAGCACTGAGGTGGCTGGGAAGTGAGGCACCTGAGCACTGGCACACTGGGTCTTCTTGACTGCCTGGTCACCGAGTGCCTGCTCTACATGTGCTGAGCACAACCGTGTCTTTACCTATACTTGGACCTGTTTTCCAGACTGCTCTCACCATTCATTCAGTTCTTTCACCACATGGCTCATCAAATCAATATGGGATTCCACAGCTGGCTGATTATCCGGTCAGGTCACCCTGCAGCTTAGAGGAGTGGCACACATTGCAGATTTATAGTCTGCTCAGCTCACTGTCCGTGGACTCCACATGTCGCTTGACCTCACCTGTCCCCCTCTGATCGGTGGCCCTGGGTAGAGCAGCTTTGGACGAGTCGATTTGTTGATTCTCAAGCTCTAGGTGTTTCTCTCCTGGTCGTATAGTCACTCCAATAAAAGTTTCCAGGTCCTTGTTGGGAAGAGTAGGAGGAAGTGCCACGAACTTGGAGATGGGGAAGTTATTGTGTACATATCATCTACTTATCTGGGTTTACCTCAGTTCTCTTAATCTCAGAGTCTGTGAAGCAAACGGGGGTCTTATCATAGGCCAGAGGTGGTAAGGAAGGAGTAGTAGGCGCAAAGTATGAGGATTGTCATCTCCTTTCAAGAACCATCTCTGCTGTTCAACAATGTAGGAAAACCCTCACCAGGTACACTTCTGCTCATGAGAAGCTCAGTGGGTTTAGCATTTGTATATTCAGAATTATTTGAATCCTCCCAAGCAGTGTTGGTCCAGTTCTCAGATTTTCACCGTTAGGCAGACATGACCCTAAGTCTCACCTCAGAGCAGGATGGTTACCTGTTGTCTTCAAGCATGCTGTGCCCAGGAGTGCTCTCATCTGTTTGTTGGCTGCACCAGCCTTTGGCTACAAGGCACTTAAGCCTCCTTGGATCCTCTGGCTCCGTGAGTGTTAAAGGGATACCAGAAAGCCCTATGTCAGTTAACTTCCCATCACCAAGACAGATTACTGAAGTCATCAGCTTATAGAGAGAAAGGTTTGTTTTGAATCACAGTTTTGGAGGTGTTAGCCCATGGTCACTTAGTCCCACTCTTTTGGAGACTGTTGTGAGGCAGCACATTATGGTGTGAGTGTGTCTCAGAGTAAAACCACTCATCCCATGGCTAGGAGTCAAGAAAGGAAGGGGCTGGGTCCCACTCTCCCTTTTGAGGTTACACAGCCCCAACAACCTGAAGGTCTTCCATGAGGACCCACCTCTTAAAGGGGCCACTGCCTAGTGACCAGCCTTGAACACCCAGACTTTGGGGAACATTCAAGATCTGAACCACAGCAAGCCCAGAATCATCATTTCCTTCTTTAAATTCTTGAACCCAGAATAAATCCTGTCTCACTGCCTCCAGCAGCCTGTTCTTGCTCATACCTGTGGTATGTGCTGTGCTGTTGCTTCTGCTCCATGGTCCACCACGCAGACCATTTTACTCAGACCATCACTCAAAAGCATTTTACTGAAGATCACTTCAGGTGACAATTTAAGTAACAGCTTTGCTCCTTCAGTGGACACTACCAGTGTACCATCCGCTATGTCATAATCAGATCCTCACTGCTTGAACTCTTAAATATTGATTCCACTCCATCCTTTGTACTCGATTAATTTTAGTGTGCAGAAAATATGTTAAAATACGTTTATATCTAATGAGATTGTTATTGCTTAGTATTAAAATTGCATCCTCTTAGAGACTCAAAGTGTTCACTGTTTTAAAAAGTCTAACAGGAACTTCATTCATTTTCTCAGCTCCCATGACAGCCTAATAGTCATGGTCATGCTGTGGTCTCTTGAGCCTTCAGTCTGTGCCAGATGTCATGCTTGATATTCTGTCAATGTCGCCTAGATTATACAATAATAGAAGAATTCTGACAGTTATGTAACAGTAGTTATCTTTACCATATTCATTTATAGAATGCTTTTATGCTAGACCTAATTCTAGGATTTTGTGTATTTCCTCACTATTATTATAAACAACCCTATGATATAGATACTACACTATTATCTCCATTTAAAATCACCCCTTCAAGATGGAGATAAAGTAACCTGCCCAAAGTTAGAGTAAAAGTTGGGTTTGGGATTTGAATGCGGAACCGCAAGGTCTGTGTTCTTTCCCCAAAGCCATACTACTTCTTTCCATTGATCCATGGGAGAGTCGATGAAAATCACTCACTGTGAATTGTCTGGTAGCTAAAGTTACAATGAGACCTCTTCCCTCTTCTAGCTTAAGTTTGTAATGGCCATGAAAATGTGTGACTGTGAACCGACAGTACAATTTCTTATTAAAACCATTATTTTGCTACCATATTAGGGAAAGATAAGAAACTTTTTTCTGTAGTTTGTGTTCAGAGATGACCTGATTTCTGGGCATAGGATCCACGGTTTAGAACTTCAGTTATGAAAGGTAGAGTTTCAGATCAAACAGTTGAAAGGTTCTGATTAGAACAATAAGAACTTCACATAAAACTGTACTTTTTATAAAACTCAAGACATTTTTGAGAAAATATACAGAATATTATGGTAGCTAATATTTATTTTAATTTCTTTAATTTCTAACCCACATTCCATAAAGATGGAAGAAACTAACATTTACTGAGTGCCTACCATAAATTAGCAATGCACTGGACAGTATTTATAGTATCTCCTTTTTTGTCAGGAATTTATATAAAGCTAATCTATGTATTCCCGATGCTCTTCTATTAATATAAACTTTTTAACACCAAACTGATTTTGCAAGTTAACTATCAGATTACATGTAATCTCTTTAACTGCACATAGCTAGCAGTCAATATAGCTAAGATTCAGGTAGATCTGACTAAATCCCAAGTTCTTGTCATACTCTCATAGTCTTTTTTTTTCCTTTTTAAGAATTCAAATTAGTTAAAAAGCAAGGTTAAAACCTTAAAGGGAGAAATAAAGGACCTGTGCCCCTCTAGCATTTGGATTGTTGGCCCCTTGGCCAGCGATCGGGCTAGAAAGTGGTGTTGCCAGGAATTCTCGGGTTCATCTTCCTTAGGGATAGGCCATTGCAAGAGGCCAGGAAAATATACTACATTTGTAGATCACCCTGGACATGGTTTCCTACTAATCTATTTTTTCTGATTTTAATGTTCAAAGCAAAGACTACTGGAAGACCCAGATTCTAGAAATCAGGGACTGTAATTGAAGTTTAGTTGGGAAATGGTAATAAAGCCAAATTAGCAGTCTCTTAAGCATCTTTTTTCCCCCTCCTAATTTTCCATGAATTTCATTATGGGAGGAGAGAACAATAGAAAGAGAGAAAAGAAGAAAGGGAGAGGGGAAAGAGAGAGGGGAAGGTAAAAAAGCTTGCTCTGTGTTTTATTATCAGAGTATAGTGCCGGGCATGTAGAATGGGTATTTGATCAGAGCAAATGAACCTACAAATGAATGGATACCATGTAGCCATTCATTCAGCAAACACTTGTTGAGCACCTCCTGTAGACCATGCACTTTTCTAGACATGGGAAATGCATCGCCAAACCAGACAGTCACAGTTTCACAGCCACAGATTGCCACAGATTCATGGCAGTCACCTTCTAAGGGGGAAAGAGAGAAAAGAGCAAAGTAAAGTTAAGGTATTTCAGATGTTGCAGAAGGTGCTAGGTAAGAGTATCACAGGCACACAGCAGCTGGTGCAGCAGCCTTCCTCCTGGCTGGGAGCTTGGCCAGCCTGGGAAACACAGGGGGAGGTCTGTGCCGCAGCAGAGCAGGTGGAGCCTGGAGCAAGTGGAGGGGAAGGAGCCAGAGAGGTGAGGAGAGGGGGAGCGTACCACGTTCCTTCCTGGGGGCCAGTGGCAGGAGTGGAGGGTCTGCTCAACAGCAGGAGGAAGCCTGCAGAGTGATCCTCACAGCCTGGGAATGACAGAATCAGAGTTATAGTTCAAACGTTTTTTGTTAGCTACTGAGGAAATAATCTGTAACAGTTGCATGCACAAAAGTGTTGGGTAGTTTTCTCTTGCTTCTTCTGATAATGACCACACTTTTAAACATGACTTTCTTTCTCCAGGAAGAGGAGTTGAGGAAAAGCGGGGAAGCCAAGTACTTCCACTTGCACGACGACCTCCACGTTCTCATTGAAGTGTTCGCTCCCCCGGCCGAAGCCTATGCCCGGATGGGCCACGCCTTGGAAGAAATCAAAAAGTTCCTCATCCCTGTTAGTATGTTTTTATTTGTAGTTGACTTATGCTTTATTCTTGATCCTTCTTATCAGTGATTGTTACTGGTGTGGTTCTTTTTCTATTAAAAGAAGGTTCATATTTGTTGTATCAAGTAGACCTGATAGTGTCCTTATGCGTTAATCTGTGTCATCTCTTCTTTATTTATGAGGCAGTGGAGTTTGAGAGATGGATAATACTGACATGTTTATATAGCTAGAGCATTTAAGAGCAAGTCACTAGTTAGGTCTTGTGTCTCCAAGGTTGAAGCTCAAATGTGATCCTGAAAATACCTCACAACCTCATTGTTCTTCACAAACTCGTTAGTGCAGTGTTGAGTGCGTAAACATGGATAAAAGTGTCTGCTACCCTCGAGGAATTTGTGATTTCGGGGAGAAGTAGAAACATTCATAGATGACATCAGTACTGCATGGTAAATATGATGGCAGACATGACCATAGCAAGCACAGAGGGGAAGGGCGCTGTGCAGACATTTGCTGTTCTAACAGTTGAGAGTCAGACACCCTGACATTGATAACAAAGTGATAGTTTAAAGGGAATTCATCTCTACCTCTGTTGCAAAAGTTAAAGTCTTTTGTATGATTTGTACACTAGTAATAAAAAAAAGTTTATCTGTAACATGCGTGCTTATGATTTAAAGAACAGCTAGAGCATCCGGCATTTTGGCTTTGTAGCCAATTTATTTTAAAGAAACTGACACATCTGTTGAAGAGCGGTCAGTGATCCTTGACTGAGCAGATAGATTGACTTACACACTGTAGCACATGAATTATGATCATATCGTTTGTGAGGAAAACTATTTATTTATATGGAAGGATTTTTAAACTGTGATTATTTTCAAAAGGTCATCATGTGAGCTGAAAATGGTTAATATTTTCTTTAGTTTTCACAAACAAATATGTCAACGTACTGATTTGTTTAAACACAGTGCTTTCTATGTGATAGACACATTTGAACTAATGGAGACATGATCCCTGCTCTCACAGAGCTTGTAGTTTGACGAGAGACAGATCTGAATTATGCATTCCTATACACGACTGTAAAACACAAGTATGAGCGTGTGTTCTCCAAGGAGGCTGCAGGAGCGCCTTCCCCATGAAGCCCTTTACAGCCTTCCATCAAGAAATGGGATCAAGCTTAATTGATTCTTACATATTGATCTTATGTTAGGTCCTTGCTGAACATGTTTATTAGTTCTTATGAACTGTTTGGGATAGAATCATTAAAATGATTAAATAGAATCCTAATTAATAATTATTAGGATTCCATGACACAGAATCATGTTACCTGTTAATAAAGTTTTACTTCTTCCTTTCCAGTCTAGATACCTTTAATATGTCTCTTCCCTCTCTCCTTCCTTTCCCATTGACTAGAACCTTCAATTATTATGCTACTTATAACCTTTAATACAATGTTACTGCTAAAATTAGAAGGAAAACATTCAGTTTTTTACCATTAGCTGCCAAGTTGCCCTTCATTATGTTGAAGAAGTTCTGTTTCTAGTTCTTGAGACTTTTTTTTCATAAATAAATGATATAAACAGGGGTGTTGATTTTTGCAAAATGCTTTCTCTCGTAGGATATATGAAATTTGAGTTATTTGCTTTGCAGTCAGTTGTAGCTGTTTTTTTTTTCCCTCCATTTCTTTTCTTTTTTTCTTTCACTTTTTAATACTTTTATAGGTGCATTATAGTCTCCCTTCACGATGAAACTGATAGTAATAATAGCATACATGCACACAACACTTGGTGAGCTTCCCCTGGCTCCCTTCCCGTTTTCCATTTCTTTAATGATTTAATTGGACTACATCTATGGAGTCTGTCTCCCTCATTGGAGCTAATAATGTCCATGTTAATGTTTTTCCTTCTTGCATATTTTGAAGCCTGTTCTTGCAGGAGTGTTCAGTGTCCCCTTGGTTTAGTGGTCAGAGGCTGTGCTTCGACACCTCTTAGAAAGGCTTCCATCCTCTGCCGATGGAACTTCCTGTCAGTCTGTTTTCATGTTGGAACTGGCTTTGGCTTTGCTGGGATTCTGCTAGCATTCCTTTTGTGTACAGACTCACTGACAGGCAAAGATATGTGGGAAGCTTATCAAGGTCCTCGCTTCACTGTTCGTTTCTGGCTGGTCGGCTAATGTGCTGCTTGCCTCACCCAAGGCTCCTGGACTTGCTGGTCTTCCCTATGTATTTGCTACTAAAGTTGCTACCATTATCGACAATGCTGCTGAACATTTATTCCAAATTGAGTTTGCGCCTACAGCAAAGCTATGTGTTTCCGTGGCTTTCCCCACCACTGGGGATCTGGGCTGGGGATGCAAGATGGTAACAAGAAAGCCACAAGCTCCTGCTTTCTCAATTGGACTATTTTTCTTGGGTCAGTTTATCAGTTTCTGGTTTATTGCATACCTTCAGTCGGTTCCACTTCTAAAAGGGTTACTTGGAAGCACTTGGCAAACATTTTCTATTGTTCTCCATCTGGAGACTTTGTCAAGCTCCTAACTTTCCTAAAAATACCCTCTCCTTTTGCTACCTTTATTTTTTAAACTTTCATGATTTTGGACCTTTGTCCATATGAATATATGAGATGTTTCATTTATGTATCTGTATAGTATATTTGCGTTTCAGAATTTCTTTAGCTGGTCTTCAAATGATGAATGTTGAGATTCTTTCTTATAGATTATAATTAATCCATGATCTGTAGTTAACCTTGAATATAAATATTGGTACATTTTGGCAAATATATATATGAAGTAAATTACTAGCGGAGAACCCATTGAAAAACATTTTTTTTTTATTGTAATAATCGTGCTTTGTATATATACATTTTTGTTAGGTACAAATTGATATAGACAAATGTGCACACATTTCTCATCCCAAGGACATTTTGCTTCCAAGCTACATACCAATTCTTTTATTTTTAAAAAGCATCTGCTAAGTTGCTGAAAGTCTTCCTAAGTTGCTGGGGCTGGCCTCGAACCTGCAATCCACTCATCTTAGTCTCCCAAGTACTGGGATTACAGGTATGTGCCACTGTACCTGGCTGAGAACCCATTGAATTTTAATGTTACTTTTAATGATTTCATTTAAAAACTTTATTCCCATTCTCTAGACTAACTTATATTTAAATAGTTTCTAAACTCATTGGGTAGAAAAATCCCGACTATAGATATTTAATTAGAATTCCAATAGGTTTTCTCTTCACAATTATTGGAAATGTTGACATTATAATAGTTTTATTTTTTATATGGGAAGTTAAAGTATTAATTTAAGTTAGTCTCTAAGTCATCATGAATGATTTAGTTTTTCTTTCCTTCCTCCCTTTTTCTTTTTTTTTTTCTTTTCTTTTTCGTACTGATAATTGAACCCGAGGGCATTCTACATCTAAGCCATACCGTTAGCCCTTTCATTATTGAATCTTTGAATCTAAGTCATGCTAAGTTGCTGAGACTGCCCTTGAACCTGTGATCCTCCTATCTTAGTCTCCCAAGTACTGAGATTATTAGTGTGTATCACCATGCCTGGCTTAGTTTTTCTGTTGATTTAATCTGGAGAAAATGATCATATCATTAATGCCTATCTGCTATTAGAAGAAACTCTCACCTAAAATGTTAGAGAATTCTCTAAAACCATATGCCTGGTCAGTTCAGTTAGTTATACTCAGTCCTCAGCTCAGATGTGATTACTCAGATTTGCTACTTTTTTCTATTACAGTGTCTCTTTTAATATAGTTTTGCAAAGATATTTAAAATGGACTTTAATTATAGTCTTCCCTTTTTCCCATGTACTAGGGATAAAACCCAGGGGTGCTCTACCACTGAGCTACATCCCTCAGTCCTTTTATCTTTGTTTTCCAACAAGGTCCAACTAAGCTGCCTATATTGGCCTTGAACTTGCAGTCTCCCTGCCTCTGCCTCCCAAGTCCTGGGATTACAAATCTGCACTATCCTGCTTGGCATAATTAAAGTTCTTGCTATACCATTATAGACACCTAACCTTTTCAGAGTGATATTTTTTATTTTTACTTTCTAAAAATAATCAATATTTTTATTTTGTAGGACTGGAGATTGAACCCAGGGGTGTTCTACCTCTGAGCTACATCTCAAGCCATTTTTGTTTTTTGTTTTGAGATAGGGTTTTGCTAAGTTGTCCAGGCTGGCTTTGAACTTATGATTTTCCTTCATCAGCCTCCTGAGTCCCTGGGATTATTTTTTAGGTTTAATATACTTTTATTGGTACATTGTAATTGTACATCATAGTGAGGTCCAATGTGATACAAACACACATGCACACAGCACCAGGTGTGCTTCAGTCCCGAAGGCCGTGATCCCTGTGTATGTGGCTATAACATTATTTGAACAGTTTCCTTCCTCCAGCCCCCTTTCCCTCCCCTCCTCTCCCTCATCCTCTTCCACTGTTGAATTGCTCTCTTTGCTCATCGGAAGTCCCTTTTGTTTCCTATTAATAGTCTCTCTAGCTCCCACGTAAGAGAGAAAACATACGACCTTTGGCTTTCTGAGGTTCACTGATCTTACTTGACCTAATGTTCTCCAGTGCTATCCATTTCTCTGCAAATTCTGTAATTTTGTTCATCATAGCTGAGTAAAATTCTATTGTGTGTGTAGACCATATTTTATTTATCCATTTATCTATTTACAGATAACTAGGTTGACTCCGTACTTGGCCTATTGTGAATTGTACAGCTATAGTATTCTAATTCTTTTGGAAAAATAGCAAGGAGTAGTGTAGTTGGGTCACATATTGTTTCTATTCCTAGTCTTTGGAGGAGCCTCCATACTGATCTCCATAACGGTGGTACAAATTTATATTCCCACCAACAATGTGTTAGAGTTCCTATTTCCCCACATCTTTGCCAACATTTATTGTTATTTATTCTTGATGAATGCCATTCTGACTGGAGAGGGATGGAATCTCAAGGTAATTTTGATTGAATTTTCCTGGGGGGATGCAAAACTTTAAAAAAGAAAAAAAAAAAAAAAAAACTAATGGTATTTTTACATAGGTCCTCTGCCACATTCTTTTCCCATGAATTTATTTTTAACTACTCGAAATTGTCATATTTCCTGACAATTTTCAGTGGGGCAGATATTTATCATTCATCTTGCATGTTTTATTTAGAATAATCTTAACATGTTTTCAGTAAAATGGTTGGGAAACATAGTAGGCTTATTTTAGAGAGATTGAAATCATGTCGGATCACATGATTCCTCCAGGGGGATCACAACACTGCAGATTGGTCAGGGAAGGAGTCTACATTGACAGTAAAATTAGACCCTTAATTCTAAGCTTTTCTTGCTAATGGAAATAGCTTGTATTAGTCATCATTTGTTTTCGCCTTTCTCCTACTTTGCACTTCTTCGATTTCAACTTGCTTTTGGTTGGTGTTCATAGAACTCTGTGCTTTCTAGTATAAATTCCTATTTATTTTTCATTATATTTTTGAAAATCAAGGAAGAGGAAGTACATTTTTGTTGAAAATTTGCTAGTTTTCATATTTTAATTCTAAGTCATAAATTCATAAAACTCTTCTCAATCTTCTGTTTATTCACAGATATGCTAATATTTTTCTGTCCTAAATTCATCCTTTCCCTTCCTTTTTGTAGCCATATAGCTGGAAGAAGCTGCTTGTCCTGATTGTGTCTGTAACTTTATCTGTTCACTCTATCTCATTGAAATGGCTTCAGACTCCACCTTTCATCAAAACTTCTATTTCTGGTGGCTTTATTATTAGAAAGTCCCACAGAATTAGAACATGACTGATATAATATAAATATAACATTGATTTCCTATTATTTTTAATAACATAATTGTCTCCTAATATTTTTCAGTTTCTTGCCCAACCTTTGCAGTCTACTTTGTGAAGGAAACACACCAAGTGCCATGTGCCTGTGTGTTTCTATGACTCTGTACCTCATGATGATGTGTAATCACAATGCACCAACAAGAGTAAATCAATAAATAAAAATGAGTAAAAACAGCAACAAAAGAGATGTACTGCTTGTGTTTTCAACTAAGTTTAATAGTTCTAGCTCTTATATTTAGGTTTCTGATCCATTTTGATTTGATTTTTATATATGGTGTGAAGTGAGTGTCCTGCTTTACTTTTGATATAGATATTAAGTTGTTGCAGCACCATGTATAAAGGAGACTGATTCAAAATTAGATGAGTGCGATTTGCCTCTGAGCTCTCAGTTTTGTTTCATTGATTTTTGTCTAAACTTTGTCATTACCACTGAGGCTCGAGTACTCATAGCTTTGTAGTAAGTTTTGAAATGGGAATATATCATTACTTCAAATTTTTTTTTTTTTAAACATTGTTCTGACTATTCTTGGTCCCTTAATTTTAAGATCATCTTGTCTATCTTTGTAAGAAAGGTGGGATTAAGATTAAGGTAAGGTATTTCCTTGTATTGATATATTATTTTAGAGAGTATGATCATCTTAACAATATTCAGTTCTCCTATCAATGAAAATTGACTATATTTCTATTGATTTATCTTTTGAAAATTTTTTCAGCAATATTTTGTAGTTTTTAAGTACACAATGTTACTTATTCCAAAGTCTGTTTTTCTTTTCAGGTTTATTATAAATGGAATTGTTTTCCAAACTTTAATTTTTGAGTTCTTCATTGCTGGTTTAAAGGAAAGCAATTGATTTGTTGTTGTTTTTGTTGATGATGATGATCTTGTTTTCTGCAGTCTTGATAAAATTCCACTTATTAGCATATTAATTTTGTATGTGTGTCCACCTATTATGTGTATTCCTTAGGATTTTCTCTATAAAAAGTTTATGCTTGCTCCAAGCAGACCTTGTTTGTACTCCTCTTTCCAGCCTTGATGCTGTTTGATTCATTTTGTCCTGCAATTGCCCTGGCTAGAATCTCTAGTATAATGTTGAATAGAAAAGGTGAGAGTAGACATCCTTGTCATGCCCTGACCTTATATGATGTTGCCTGTGGGTTTTCCTTCTTGAATGTTTTGGTCATTGAAGTCTGATGGATTCTTCTGTTAAATATTTTTTTCTGTCTATTGAAATAATTGGCTTTTGTCCACATAATGTGACTTCTATTTGTATTATATTACATTAACTGATTTTAAGATGTTAAACATCTTTGCTATCCTGTCATATATTCTATTTGATTCTTGTATATAAGTTTGTTGTTGAATTTGACTTTTTAACTGCTTCTTTTGATAGCTTTAACATCTGTACTATAAATATATTTATCTTTAGGGATGTTTAAATATCTTGTCTTTGTGTGGATTTGGTATCACAGCAATACGGTTTTCTGGAAATAAGTTAGGAAGTATTCCTTACTATTAAATTTTAGGGTTTTTATGGAGACTTCATTATGTAGCTTGTGTGTGTGTGAGTGTGTGTGTGTGTGTGTGTGTGTGTGTGTGTGTGAAGACTGAGTCACAAGCATGCTTGGCAAGCTCCTACTCATTGAGCTACATCCCAAGCTCAAACACTGTTGATGAAATAATTGGCCATTGGTGATTAAGCTGATCTCCAGCTCTCTCTTTCCCAGAAGGGATTAGGGTTGAAGGAACTAACCCTGCAGCCATGCTTTGATCTTTTTGACATCAGCCCCTCATTCTCTAAAAATTACCTTATTCACAAAAACTCAGGTATTTTTGAAAGAGGCTTTTTATGATCTACACAAGAGGCTCCTCTCAGTTGGATCACTCAGGAAGTTCTAAGTGATGGGCGGAGTAGGCTCCAGGAATCAGATTCAGAGACCACATGCATATTCCTTATTATGTCATACACATTATTCATATTTTTGCTTCATTAAGTCAGTTTTGATCATTTTTGTCTTTCTGGGAACTTATCCATGTTATCTCAATTATCAAGTTTGTTGCCATATACTTTCATAGTATTCCCTTAGGAACCTTTTTATTTCCTTAAAATCCAGGTAATGCCCCCATTTTCATTCCTGCATCTTTAAATCTTGGTTAAGCTAGCAGAAGGTTTATACATTTTGTTAATTTTCTAAACAAATCAACTTTTGTTTCTATTGATTTTACTGTTTTTCCCCTGCATTACTTATTCTACTCTAATTTTTGTTATTTTCATTATTTCCCCTTATTTTGGTTTTACCTAGTTTTACTTTCCTATTTCTAAATTTAAGAGGTTAGGTTATTGATTTGAAATGTTTTAATATTTTAATATAGGCATTTAAAGCTATGAATTTTCCTCTAAGCACTGCCTTGGATGCCTCTTATATATTTTATAATGTGTTGTGTTTTCATATTTATTCATCTCAGTATTTTCTGATTTTCCTTGTGATTTTTATGTTACTCTAGTGGTTATTTTAATTATTTTTTACTTCTACATATTGGTGACTTCCCCAAATTTCTTTCTAAAGTGAATTAGTAATTTATTCCATGTGATTAGAAAATATACAGCTGGGTGTGGTGGCATATTCTTGTAATCCTAGTACTTGGGAGGCTGAGACAGGAGGCTCACAGGTTCGCAGCCAGCCTCAGCTACTTAGGGAGGCCCTCTGCCAAGTTAGTGAGATCCTGTTTCAAAATAAAGATTAAAAATAGGACTGAGAGCCGGGCTTGGTGGCGCATGCTTGTAATCCCAGCATTCGGGAGGCTGAGACCGGAGGATCCAGGTTCGCGGCCAGCCTCAGCTACGTAGTGAGGCACTCTGCAACTAAGTGAGACTCGGTTTCAAAATAAAGAATAAAAAAATATAGGACTGGGGGTGTAGCTCGGAGGTAGAATGCCCCTGAGTTCAACCCCTAGTACCGCAAAAAAAAAAAAAAAAAAAAAAAAAAAAAAAAAAAAAAAAGAAAGAAGAAAATATACTTTGAAGGATTTCATTTCTTTTAAAATTACTTAGGCTTGTAAGATGGCCTAACCTGTATTCTGCCTTTGGTAATATTCTACGTGTGCTTGAAAATATGTGTCATATGGGGGAGTGTAGTGTTTTCTCAATCCCAGCTTTCAATGTACGTTACCTATATTTGTTAATACTAGAGTGATCATTTTACAAACCTAAATATGTAACGTTTCTCCATAAAATCATTAAGGGCTTCTTAGCACCCTTAATTCTAAACTTGTAAAATGATTTACAGCTTCACATGATTTGGCTTTTGCTTCTCCTTCTCAGCCTACCACGTTATTTTTATGAGTCAGTCATAAAGCACTGTTTTTGATGTTCTGGACTTGATGTTCCTGGGTCTTAACATGTGCCTTTCCTTCTCTGGTCCCCTTCTGGTCATCAGTACTCGCTCAACCTAAGATAACACCTCCTGTATAGAGCCCACTCTTACTACTGTCAGCTGAGGGAGATAGCTTTCCTTTTTCAGCCTTTGGACCTGAACTTTCCTTTTATTGTAAAATACATTATAAAATTTTATGTATTTATAAGGAAGAGAGCAGCATCAAGGATGACTCCCATAGTTTCTGAGTTGAATATTTGGACAGTAATATAAGGTTAAAGAGAAGTACAAGTTTTCACAAACAAGATCCTGTATTACATATTTTAAATTCCACAGCATGTGCATTATCCAGATGGAAATGTACAAAAAAAAGGTATATGTGTGGTTCTTAATTTTAGAAAAGTTATACATATGTATGTCTTTCTCCCTTACTAGGTTGATTTCTTTGACTCCTGGGACTAGGGCTGATTCCTTTGTTTTTCTGTTCCTTGACACATCCTAGATATTCAATGACTACTCATTGAATTTAGTTGTAAATGACAATATCTACATAGCAGCTATATGATTTAATTTTTATTGTAAATGTTTTACCTAGAAAGTATGCCTAGGGAAAAGTATGATACCTGATTATCAAAATTATTTGGTTGAGGAAAATACTGTTGTTTTCGTTTTGCTTTTTTTGTAAAAAATTTATTAGCATTTTTATTTTAATAAACTCATGTTTTTTTTTAATTCAACTATTTTCTTAACCCATTTTTCTTTTAAAATTGTTTGCTTTTTGTTCTACATACTTTCGTATTTTTAATATGAGGCAAATTATTCTATTTTGTGTTTTCTGTGTAGGACTACAATGATGAGATCAGGCAAGCACAGCTCCAGGAGTTAACATATTTGAATGGTGGTTCAGAAAATGCAGATGTCCCAGTGGTGAGAGGGAAACCTACGTTGCGTACAAGAGGTGTACCAACCCCAGCAATAACCAGGTAGGTGTTCTTTAATTGCGTAGTTTTAAGTTATGTTAGTGTGCCATGCAGCAGTTTTAGTGTTCCTCACATTCAAAGCCAGACGCAGCTCTGTCAGTATAACTGCACAGAGCCTGTGTTCACCCACTGCAAAGGCATTTTAAAAGGATTTACTTTGGAGTGAGATATGCCTATGGTTCAAACATAACCTGGGCCACTTAATAGCCGATGACTTTGGACTTACTATTCACTGTAACGTTAATTCTTTAAAATTGGGGTTTTATATATGTAAGTAATAGTGTTGATATGCAGAGTGGGGTAATGATTCCCGCCTTTTTCCTTGGAATGCTGCTTCACCAGGCTGGTTCAGTGCTGTAACAACAGTGATAAGCAACGTCAGGCACCAAGTAGATATTCAAATGCCTGTTGTCATTTTGGTCATTATAAATGCTCTGTGGTATTTGAAAATTCCTGAGCTGGTATAGGCACACAAAATTCTTATTTCTGTCTCACGATTGGTAATTAGTTTTAATAAGAAATACTGTTTTGAAGAAATAAAAGATCTGATATGACTATCTCAAATTGATTTGGTAATTATTTTAATTTTTTAATCTTTTTTTCCAAAAGAAGTAAGTGGAGAAACAAAGTATTACAAATGTTTCAATTATACCATCGAATATGTAGATTTTTTTCCTGATACAATTTTGGATGAAATAATTTAAAACAGCATTCTTCTATATGTCCAAGTTTATTTGAGAGAATGGAGTTACTTCCTCTGTTGAATGTTGCCCAGCCCAGCAGGGCCAGAGCCGTTCTGTGTGCCACCATGATATAAATGAACACCAGTATGGGCATGCGTGGTACAGAGGACCTCCTGTTTCAAACCAAGAACTAATCATGGGATTGCTTCTGATCATTTTATGAGATAATACATAGAAACTCAGTAAGAGGTTATCTCTTCATTTCCATTTATTCCTGTTAAGTTTACTTGAAATCATAAGACACTGTGCTTTAATTTGTAACTTATATAAATTTGTAATTTATTTATACTGTTAACTACTGAGACAAATCACTGCAAATTTGGTGATTGAAAACAATCAGAATTTATTCTCTCATAGTTACAGAGGCCAGAAGTTCAAAACCAGTATTCTTAGGCCAAAGGCAAGGTGTTGGCAGGGACTTGCTCCCTCTGGAGACACTTATGAGATTTTTTCCTGTCCCTTTCAGTTTCTGGTGACTGCCAGTATTTCTTGATTTGTGGCCACATCATTCTCATCCTTCCCTATGTCTTCACACTGTCTCCTCCTCTTCTGTCTCTAATCCCCCCCAGCCTCTTTTTATGTACATGCATGTAATTGTATGTCAAGTCATCTAGATAATCCAGTGTAATCTTCCCATCTCCGGATCCTTAGTCATAGCTGCAAGGGTCCCTTTTCTCATTAAGTAACCTGTACAGTTGAGTGGAATTAGGACAGCCCAGCGGTGGGCAGCATGTTTTATTCACCTATTGCTTTCTCCATGTTTGTCTTATCATTGTTTTGATGGGAACTGTGCATTTTATCAAAATCCATGACATGTAAAATAATGTATTTTAAAAATGTTTTCAAAAAGGTGCTTTTACTGATGCTGTAGTACATGCAGAACTTTCAAACAGGGAATTATCTCTGTGCCCCTTTGAAGCAGTCTTTAGGTCTTTCCCTAAAAGAGAATAGAAAATACAGATAAATAAAAAGAGAAACCAGCCTTTCAGGCTTGACCCTTATAATCCAGCTGTTTGAATCAGCATGCTCACTTACATGACTCAGAAGACCTCAGCATGACAAGGTAGAAGAAGGAGATTTGTTTGCTCACAGTTTTTAGGTGTTTAGTCCATGTTAGGTTTGATAAAGTCTGGAGCTCTGGGCATAGTGTGGGAAGCAGAGGGTGAGGGGTTCAGTCCTAGTAGTTAGGCTGGGTAAAGTCTTCAGGCTTTAGGCTTGGCATGGTGTGGAAAGTCGAGAGAGAGAAGAGCTCAAGGGCTCTGTTCTCATCCTGGAATGGGAAGCAGGAGGGAGCTACTGAAGGGCGTTCAGGGACTCAAGCACAGCCCTCAAGTCCACACCACTGGGACCCACCTGCTCCAGCCCCACCCTGCCTGCCTAGGTTACCCCCCATTAAGTCCACTACAGTGGATTTATCCACAGGTGAGATAGAAACCTCATGATTAACCGGGACACCTCCAAACAGCAATTCAAGGGGCAGTCTGTATCCATACCATCACACACCATTCCTTTATCTTTAGTGAGATAGAGTTTTTAACTGCATGACATTTCATTCAATAATGGAGCCATGTATATAATGGTGGTTCCATGAGATTATAATTCGGCTAAATACTCTTATAGCCTGTTGGGGTAGCCATGATACCACTGTAGAGTGTAACACTTTACTCATCATCACATGTGGCCATGCTGTTGTAAACAAACAAACCTGTTGTGCTTCTGGTCCTATAAAAGCTGGGCTCCTTAGACCACAGCTTTCTTTCACTGAAGATAATTCCTGATGTCAGTCTTTCAGTTAAGTCTAAAGTGTTATGAAGAGAGGAACCTCCCTCTACTCACATCAAAACAATTCCTATTGATGAAAGCATGGGCATGCTTGTCATTTAGAGCTGTTTTATTGTTTTTTAATTGTTAAAATTCTCTGATAAGATTATTGGGAGTTCACATTTCAGCCCCTGCTTTTTAGCTTGTGTATGGCTGGCGTAGAGCTAAGGATCTTTATTTGTATACTTAGGGTCACTACACATTTACCTGATACTATGGTAGGCTCCAGTCGGCATACTGCACACACCCCATTTTCTTTTCTCCACTTGATTATAGTCTTTCTTGTTTCCAAATATTTTAAATTTGCTGTTTGTACAGTATAAAGTTCTTATTCCTAAAAGGTATTCAAATCCCCTGTGTTTTTCCTCAAAACTGGCCTCCAGTTGGGTCTTTATTGATTATTTGTCTATATTTCCAATGCATTTAACCAACCCTTGGGCTAAAAGCTTTGCTTCCTGCGTTTGTGCCTGCACCCTTCCTGGCTTTGTGCACTCTCTTTCTTCTGTCTGTGATTCTCTTTCTTCCTTCTGTCCCTTCACTTCTTACCTTTACCTTGTGACCTGAGAATTATTTTAACAAATACACATTATCTGTTATTGATCGAGCACTTTTCTAAGCACTTCATAATACTTGGCTAAGGCTCCCAGCAGTCTCTTGGGTGAGCACTGTTTTGTTAACACCACTTTTATAGGCAAGGAAAGTGAGGTCAGAGGTGAACTGCTCGTGTGCGGTTATGCAGCTCCTGATTGACAGAGCCAGGCTGGACTCCAGCCTCTCCCTCTTTGGATCCTTCCCTCCTGTTTTTCATCTACAGCATTTTTTTCTCCTCCTTCACCTCTATAGTTTGCCCATAGTTGCTTTCATTCTAGCTTTTATTACATTTTCATTATGGTATGTGATTACACCTTTAATACAAGCTATGATGAAAAAGATATGTTTATTACTTTTTCTCATGAAATCACATGTGGTAACTTGTGAACTAATGTCCATCTAATAGAATAAGATAATTAGGATAGTAAATTGCAAGAACACCCGGAGTAGGTTACTACACAGAAAAGTGCAGTTGCGACATTCTGTAGAGTTGGTGGGGTGGCCCTCAGCTTTACTCTGGTCTCCTAGGGGCCAAAGTGGCTGACACCTGGGCACAGAGGCCACAGAGTGTAGTGTCAGAAAACAGTGAGCATGCTCACTCGAATCCTGAGACACACGAAGACCGTCTCCAGCGGACACTCATAAATTGATGTTTGTATAATGTGATCGTTTTAGCAGCATTCCTCTTTCCCATATTCAGTTCCTCAGTATGCCGTTTTGACTTCACATTGAAAATAAACCTCAAATCTTTTTTTCTTACCACCTCTGCCATACTTCCTAATCTCATCTACACTACTCTTCTGGTTTTCATTTTCAATCATAATGACGACTTAAATGTAACTATTAATTTTCCTCACTTAAAATCTTCAGTGGCTTCCTTAACTAGGTATAAGAAAATCTAAGTTTGCTGCTGTACACTCTCTCCCCCATTTCCACTGTATCTCATTCCACTGTTTTGCTTTCCTTAATCCAGCCATGCCTTTCTACTTTCTGTCCCTCCAGCAGACCAAGCTCATGCCTACCCCAGGTCCTTTGCACCCACTCTTCCATCTCTTTGGGGTGCTCCTGGCAGTCCTTGCTCTCGTTCAGCACTGCATTCTCAGCCTACACAGACTCCTTGCTGAAGAAAACTTAGCAGTTACCTGTCTTAAAGTCGGCATCTTAACACCTTGGTGTTTTTCAAATTGAGTTTACCTAATTTTTTCACTTTTTCTTTGGTTATTCCTTATAATATAAATTCATAAAAGCTCTTATGTTCCTCGTACCTGGCATATGATAGTCACTCAATAAATAATGCAGTAGCACATTCTCTAGACACTTTCTGATCAAGGCTTGGCAATTTACAATATTCTTTTCTTAATGTAGTTCTTGTTTATTGTGTGATTAAATTTGTCAGGGTTTTAGCTTTGGATCACCACTTTGGAATTCCACAGTGGAACAACTTATTAATGGACTCTTGAGGGTACCCCACTGTTCCTCTTTAGGATACCTTTCTGATACAGGCTGTCAACTATGTAAAATTAAATCCCACAGCAAGAAGTAATGCAACAAGTTTTTAATAAAACCTTTTCATTTTAGTTGCAAAGGAGAGAACTCAGCTTATACTTAGGGGACAGGGAAGCTGCTTCGCCTGCAGTCTGTCCCGTGCAGAGCCTCCTTCACTCCCTTCCTGGTCTAAGAGGCCGGGCAGGGAAGGAATTAGGGAGCAGCACCAGTGTAGAATGGAGCCCCTCCAGGCAACACCCATCTGCTCTGTCTTATGTTTATCTTAGCAGAGCACCCACCCCAGGCTTGCTTGCTGCTGTGGTCTGCACTAGATGATTTCCCACCCTCAGGAATACTGCTTGCTATTCCTCTGTTCAAAATGGTTGGCTTGTTCTGTGTTCTGCTCTGTAGTGTAACTGTGGCTTATGTGTTGGCCCTTGGCTTTGCTGCCCGTGTTTTCAGGCAATTTGAAAAGCTCTCTAAGCCCCAGTTTCCTTGTCCGTAGATAAGCAAGGTAAGGCCAGCTCATAGAGTTGGAGTGATGTTTGCATGCCATCCTGGCATGGCCTCGTACAGAAATCTGCAGTGCCTGTGCCTCCCTCCTAGTGCACGAGCCGGAAGTTGAGTCTGGACTCTGATATTGCTATGTTGGACTAACTGCCTGAACAATTCAGTTTCCTTTCTTTCTTGCTTTGGTTTTCACTTTTCTGTGGTTTCCTTATTCTTCTTTATAGAAATACGGAGCATTGATTGGATGCATAGATGTACGTGAAGAATGGAGTCTTATCAAATAGATGCTGCTAATTTGACCCTCTTGCTTACAGGGGGAGAGGAGCAGTCACTGCTCGGCCGGTTGTTGGTGTGCCAAGAGGGACTCCAGCTCCCAGGGGAGTCCTGTCCACCAGAGGGCCAGTGAGCCGGGGGAGAGGACTCCTCACTCCCAGGGCCAGAGGAGTCCCCCCAGCTGGGTACAGACCTCCCCCGCCACCCCCGACACAGGAGACCTACGGAGAATACGTAAGTAAAGTGTCCGGACAGTGTTGCTGCTCAGGTGGACCCAGTGGAGGCGCGGGATGTCCTGTGCACTAGGGGTCAGGACCACGCGCTCCTGCACACTGCGTTTTCGTTCTTGAATGTTCTGCCTCAGTTCAGTAAACATTGATTGCTAAGCAAGCACCTGGTGCTAGAGGTACAAAAATAGTGTGGCACTTTCATCAGGTCGCTTAAGTCTAAGATATTTAAGTAGAATTGGAAAGGCGGGGAGGTGTCACAGACGCCAGCTTCAAGGACGCAGGAGACACAGGTGGGCAAGCTCTCACAAGGGTGGAATGTGACGTTCCTGCATATTCCACTGCGGTGGCCTCTGAGTAGTCAGTCATTCAAAGGATGGTTGCCTCAGGATACCAAGATGGTCTCACCTGATTGTTCCCTTTTATTCTGTGTTGCTAAGTATGGATTTTTAGTGTAATTTTTTTTTAGTGAAGTAAGCAACAATTTTTTGTTTTTTAACTGCTGCAAATTAATTATGTTTTAAATTTATCATCCATTAATAAGAGAAATAGAACCATCAAAAGCAGGAAAAGAGTTCTTGAGGAACATAGTCCCTCTCCCCTGGGATTCTTCCTGTACCATCCTCGTTCATCATAAGTGGAGAAAATAAGAAGTGAACAGAGGATTCATGTTAGAAATTGAAGGGACTGGAGAAAGAACATATGACCTGTCGTTAATAAAAGGGAAGTGGTGGCAAAGATGAAATGCAAGAACTAATGGGCTTTCATGTTTGACTTTATGGCGATCTCTGATTAGGACTTGGCACCCCTTGCACAGTTTCTAGAAGGATTTCATACCTCCTGGGCTGTTGGCACCCTCTCCAGCTTCACCTGTGGTCACTTTACTTTGCACAAACTGAGCTTTCTGTTGGCCCTAGCTGTGCCCTCCTGGGCTTTTCAGATTGATCATTTTGCCTGCTCAGCCTGGAGTGGCCTTCTCACCTTTCATCTACCTTCGATTTTTCCTCCTAGACTTAGGTCAGCTATTGCTAGGAAGTTCAGAGAAGGTTGCAGTTGATCTGCTTAGCATTGTAACAGTTGTTCAATGTCTTTTTCCCACATAGGCTGAGCTTCTGACAGGGGAGGGATGGATGGCATTCATTGCTTTATACTTAGCAGAGAGTGCACACCGGGAGCTCTGTGAATTATATTTAACAAATTTTCATCATGAACAATTTCACCACTTTGATATTCTTTGAGGGAAGGATGTAGTCCCTCCCTCTTCTCTTTTTATTTCTTTCAATTGAACACGTAGATGCTTCCTAACATTCTTTTCAAACTGACAATGACAATCACTCTTCAGATTCTTAAACCATGTTGACTCTCCGGAAGTTTCTTTCCGGTAGAACAGTGTTAGTGTATTTCTGCCTTGGCCTACGTCTGTCTCTCTCAGGTATAGATCTAGTGTCGAAATGGCTGGATGAGGGATTGGAAATTGGCAGGTACAGGGTATCGGGAACCTGAATTCTAGTCCCCCTTTACCACAAGTTTCTATGTTAGAAAATTTAACTTTTCTGGCATCACAACCCACATATTTCAGAAAGAATTATTGCCTTCTTTACATGTATTAATTCCTCTTTCCACGCTGTAAAGATCGCTTGATTCCTACTGTGTGAAGTGAGCCGGGCAGGCACACATGCTCTCAACATGAGGACTCTATAATCAGTTTAGAAAGAAATTAGCTGGATAAATCAAAAAAAAATTCTTGTCCAGGGGAGAAAAAGGAAAAGGAAATGAGACACAAGACACTTGGTTTTACTGTCTATAGCTCTGATTTGTAAATTTTTATTATTAATTAATTAATTATTTTGTGGTATTGCAAGAACAGGGATTCGTGCAAGCACTCTACCACTGAGCTATATCCCTCTCCCTAGCCCTATTTTCTCTTTGTTTTGAGATAGTCTTGCTGATTTGCCTAGGTAACCTCCAACTCGGGATCCTTCTGCCTCCGCCTTCAGACTAGCTGGGATTATAGGCGCGTGCCTCCACTACTGGATGATTTTTATTTATTTATTTATTTATTGATAGATGATGGGAAGGCATTGAAAGAATTGAATTGAAACTTTTCTGCTGAATTAATTTTCATGGAAGGGCGGAAAAGAAAACTTTAAGATATTTATTTTGTTTACCTCTGTTTTTATAAGCTAAGGTAGGTGTGCAGTAACATACTAATTTAGAAAGCCAAGAATAGTATGATGCAAAGAGGTGATTATTCATCGTGTGTCCGGTGGGAAAGTTGACCTTAGAATATCGTAAAATATTCCATTGAGCTAGAACAATCATAAATTAGGTTCTAAATTCTATAAGGGTGTGGCCTTCTCTTCCCACCCACCCACTTTCTTTCCTTGTAGCAACTAGTACAATATCTGGCATATAGTTAGTCCTCAGCAAGTATTTGAAGAATGGAAGGCGGGAGGGATATTCTCAAGACTCAGTGCTAGGAAACTGCCCACCCCATGGAGAGCCAGTGCAGACGCCTTCTGTGTGGCTTCATTTTTCACTCAGATAGTAATTTTACATAAAACATAACCTAGCATATAGCTACATAGCGCAGTTATTATATTTACCTGCTTTCCAGATCATTAACTTCTATGGCAAAGGTACTGTCTCCTTCATTATCTTACTCTAGCTACTAGCACAATTTCTGGCACAAGTTGTAAAAGTTTGCTGGACTAAACAATCCTACACAGATAGCTGATAATTTTCATAATGAAAGTCATCATCAGTTTGATTAAATGATTTCTGTTTCCCTTGCAGTGAATAATTAATCTGTTTAAACTACCTTGAGTATGTAGATGGGAAGGGAGAACTATTTGGAAGAACAACACGGAGTTAGGATTAAAAACACAAGTAACAAAGCACTACTACATTTATTGGCAAAAATGAAAATAGAATTTTCACTAAGGATTTTAGCCAGACACCTTATTATGCTTCTATAGTCTCAGCTATTCCAGAGGCTGAAACAGGAGAAATGGGAGGACCACATGTTGAAGGCAACTTAGTGATATCCTGTCAAAAATGAAGTAAAAAAAAGGTGTGTGGGGAGGTGAGGGGTGTAGCTCAGTGGTAGAGCTTTCACTTAGCATTGGATGAGCCCCTGGGTTCAGTCCCCAGTACTTCCAAAAAAAAAAAAAAATGTTTTCTTCAGAAGATGTATGTCTCTGAAAAGGACTTGTCATTTCTTTGGGACATAGAAATACAAATTTTGAAGATGTTATTGAGGCTGAGGATTTATATTTCAGTGGTAGAATACTTGTTCTGGGTTAGATCCCCAGCCTGGCCCCAGACCAAACTGTCCTTGTATGTTCATAGAGTTATAGTTTTCTTTCTATAAAACTTGTTTAACTATATTTAACCAACTCAGTTTTCTCTCCATTTTAACACTGATTAAATGTTTGCTACCTGAAGACATTATTTCCACAATCGAAGATGGGGGGGAAAATGCTGTAGGTGCTTATTTAAGCCAAAGAACATGGGAAGAAGACTCCTCCTATTCTTGCAAATCCTAGTACAGCTACTGCTTTTTTGAGAAAGTATATATTTCAGTATTTGAGATGCTCAATATTCTTCATGTGTATATGAAAATAAAACCATATTCTCATACAGATTTGAGCACAAGAAAGACACAATTAATGGTATATGTTCTAATTATTTGGGGGGAAATAGTTAGACCCACTAAAAGCGTCTGCTTTGTTGGAACAAGTGAGAAAACCTGACCATTCACCAGAAATGGGCCTGTTGAAATTGAACTGATTTTGCTCACTGTGAGTTGTTAAAGATATATGATAATTGATGTCATCTGAACCAATCATTCTTCATCAGAGTCACCATCATAAAAGACTGCCTGAGTGTGTGTCATTGAGAAGAACATCTGTTGGCAGATAAATGTATTTGACTATGGGATTATTATTCCACGAGTACATCTGACATACACAGTGGCCGTTTGAATAGAAGAGGCCAGCCATTATAAAACCAAGTCCTCCTCTTAGTGACTATGGGCTTTTAAGAATAAGAAAATGAGGCAATTCAACATGATTAGCTTTTTTTTTTCCAAAAAGAAGAAAATAGACAACGGGTATGTTTTCAGTCTTTTGAGTATTAATTGGGACCTTCTGCTCTACTTTTAACTTAGAAAAATTAGACATAATTATAGTCACGCATCTCTTTTTTGAGAACAAGAAGTACCTCTTTCCAAAAATGACATTGATTTATTACTTATATCCAAATAATTAAATAACTGAAAATTAATTAGTGCAGCCCAGAAGATATTTAGTGAGAGCATTTTACCAGTTCAAAATGTTGGTGTAATTATACAAAAAGACGTGTCTGAGGCTTCCTGGCAGAGCCCGACTTCCGTATGGATTTCTACAGTGAAGCCATTTCTGATAGCTTTTGGGTCAACAAGCAAAGCAAGCATGTGGTCAGAGTAAAGGTGTGTTCCTCTAGCACTTTCATGGTAGGTTTACTTGCTGCCTATGAAGAACCTCGTCAGTCAGTTCAGACTCACAAATTGGAACAGTGAACGTCTTCACTGGGGTCTTGGGAGTTGCAGTTCAGGAGAGCTGTGAGTCAGCGTCGAGAGGAAGGCAGGCAGGAAGGGTGGTGAGAAGGGGCAGAGGCTGAGACCCTGAGGAGCCGAAGGAGGCCAGGCACGGGCAGAATGGAGGGTCCCTGAAGCCCCGTCCCGCCAGGTCTTGAAGTGCATCTTGAGCCTCTGGGCACCATGGAACTGTGTGCTCCTCTAGGTGGTTCCAGAGGGCGGGATCAGAGACCGAAGATCACATCTGGGGCAGCAGCTGGCGTCAGGCGTAAGCTGCTTCCTAATGGCCTCCCCTCTCCATTTCGAAAGGCTACCTCAGTTTTGCTTTTGTGGTAACTTTTATGCTTACAATCTAAATACTCACAC
Source organism: Graphiurus murinus (assembly GCA_004027655.1). Classification (NCBI taxonomy): domain Eukaryota; kingdom Metazoa; phylum Chordata; class Mammalia; order Rodentia; family Gliridae; genus Graphiurus; species Graphiurus murinus. The sequence continues at coordinate 86,626 of PVLC010001709.1, read as the reverse complement.
GTTAATAACTACTGAAAGGAAGGCCTGTTTTCTCCTGACTCTTCCACTACTATCAGTTCTTCACCACTGTTCCATATATGTGAGGTTTTTATGCACCAAGCATTTCTCACGAGGTGTTCGTCCAAGGTTCTGCTTAGATGATGAGTTGGTGGTGTCACCCCACCACTGTCTTTAACACTTCTCCATCTATTTATTTATTTGTTTGTTTGTTTATTATTATTTGCATTGCTCAGTGGTCTGTTATGTTTCATAAACTCACTGACCTGGTTTCTCTGACTTGAGTTTAATAACCCATATCTTCATATGCTTCTGATTTAGTTTGATAGGTTCACCGGTGGCCATTTAGTTTTAGCACAATTAATGTATTTACCAGCTCATGCCTTGGGGTGTGGTTTGTAGTTGGGGGTTATTCTTTTTAATAGATATTATGTGTCCAACATCTTGTGGTTACTCATTTGACTAGACAGATTGCCAGGCTATTCTGCCTTCCACTTCTGCTCACAGTGGAGTAGCTCCTGGCAAACTGCTGCTCCGCAGTGGAGTCACTCAGGGCGAGGCACCACCTAGAGACTTGTTCCATACGACAGAGTAACCCGGAGCAGGGCACACAGCCAGCGCTCCACAGCCGTGCCAGCCCTTCTGACTGTCTGTTCTTCAGTTGTGCAGCCTCTGCGCCTCCCCAGGCAGCATCGACATCAACGGGCAAATTTACAACAGTTTGTTTTGAAGGTCTGACCTGGTGTTGTTTTCAAGTCTAGAATTGGGCAACACTTCATTCCATACAATGGAATTAATCTTTAGTGAGCTGAGCAGAGGCTGGCTTTATAGACAGAACCGGGGTAAAGAAAATAAAATGGAAATTAAAATGCAGATTGGTCATTTTAAAGGTAACTTTCCTTGTAAGGTCAGGACAGGAAAATAGAACAATAAAAAATAACTGATTAGCATCAGATACTTTAGGTTACCTTTTTTGGTAAAGATTAAAGGAGAGGGAAATTAATTGTCATGCCAATTCAAACTGGTCTGATTGCAAAATTTGGGCTGTTTCTCTTTCTAATCCTCATTTCTGGAAGGTTAGCTATGCAGTTTAGCTTCGACTTGGTGACATGAAATTTTAGCATGAGTAACTCCTTTTTGCTTTTAGCTTGGTCTGTTGGGTCCTTGAATCGGAATCTAGTTCAAAATTTAGCATCGGTAGCATTGTTCCTGTACCTTTGAGCACGTGTCCCTTCCTCTGTGCCGGTTTACTTGTCTTTGTCTCCAGTAGACTGTGGGCTCCTTTCAGGCAGGAGGTAAGTCTGCTTTATCTTCACTTGCCAGCGCCTTTCTCAGGGCCTGGCATTTTGGAGATAATAAATGTGTGGATGGTAGATAGTTGGCCCTTTATTAATACCAACTAATTTCTGTGTCATGCTATGTGTTACATACATGTTTTCACATACTTAATGAATTAAAAGTGAGTATCTTAAGCCAGTTTTTACACCATAACATGTTAGTGAGCTAATAACTATGAAAGAGAATATAATGTAATAAAGAGACTTACTTTAAGAGCCAAAATACATGATTGCAAAGAAGAAAAACAAAAAATATGTGATTGCTGATACTCCTTCTTTTCAGAATGACCATCTCTTTCGTTCTGATGCAAACTGCTCAGCCTCTCTCAGGCTTAGTTTTTTGTTGTTTTGTTTTTAATGTGCAGAATGATCTTGATAGTGATTCTTCATAGTAGGCCAACAAGTTAGGCTAGCTGATGATCTTTAACTCTTTCCAGCTTGAGAATTCTGTAATGGATTGAGTATTTTCTGTTGAAACTTGGTTTCCACTATCAACCTGAAGATGGTTTCTGTAATAAAAAAATATATAAAATTTTTCTGAGACTGGCTAATCTCACTTAGCAAAATATTCTTGATAGCTGAAGAACATGCCATCATGTATATAGATCCCAGTTTTGTAATCCATTAATCTGTTGATGAACCACTAGGCTAGTTCTGTAATTTGGCTATTGTGAATTGTGCTGCTATAAATATGGATATGTGGGTATTTCTACATATATGTTTTCCCTCATTTGTGGAATTTAAAGAGAAATTGAGTAAAAAAGGGGCTTCAGAACAAGGAGGAGAGACTCCAGTGGAGTGACGGAGGGTTGGGGAGGGGAGGGGACTTAAGGGAAGAGGGCAGAAGGAGACTTGATAAAGGTGGTGATTCAAATAATGCTATGCGCATATGAGGAATTATCAATGCCCTGTACGGGGGGAGGGGAGGGAGCGGGGCGGGATCCAGAGGGAACACACGGAGTGCTGCGTGCATGTGTGTTCCATCACGCGGAGCCTCATAATGATGTATAATTACAATGCACCAATACGAGTATAGTTAAAAAATTAAAAAAAAAAAACTTTTCATCAAATAGAAAACTTGATATTGAAAAGAAAGCCACAGAGTGTAAGCCAAGCAAACATTTTAATGACAGAAGCAAGCTGAAGGGAGTGGTCATCACTGTAAGGGGGTCTGAGGAAGTGTTCAGAAGCAGAGGAGATCTCCTCTCACACCTGCCACACTCTTGACATTGTCTCGGAAAAGGAGTTAAGACATTTCAGGAATGAGTAGCAGAGCCGGAGATTTGGTATAAAGGGACAGTACACTCCGGAGAATGGGTGATCGCAGAGGCGCAGTCATGCCGTCTTCGATGCCACAGTGGCACTTACGCGATTACACGCCGCCTCACAGGAGCAGGTGACCGGTCACCATGCCTCAGAAGAGTGCCCCCGCCTGCAGCCAGTGTTCACACTGGGCCAGAATTTGATCCCATGCTCTCCAGCCCCTAGTTTAAAGCTGTTCTTCCCAGCATTCTCACTTAATATTATGAGCTAAAAGAAAGGAGAAACGGAGCCAAAAGTGCAAGAACAAGAGCTAGAGACACAATCACAAAGGCATCCCAAGGCAAAAGTGGTCATGCACAGTTTTTCCACACAGATTGTCTTTCTGATGCAGCTTACTAACTGAAGAAGACCCTGAGCTTCCTTAAAGCTTCCTTAAAGCTCAGGGTCTTCTTCAGTTAGTAAGTTTTTAAAATTATCAACCAGTCTTAAGACCACTAGAGAAGTTACTGCTTTAACTTATTTTAAGTGTAGAGGGGCGATATGTGAGTCAGTAATCATTTGGAAACCAGAAAAAAACATAGAAAGTGTATCCCTAATGTTTGTGTGTGTGTGTGTGTGTGTGTGTGTGTGTGTGTGTGTGTGTAGAGAGAGAGAGAGAGGAAGAGTATATGTATATTTGTTTTAAATAATAATAATAATAAAGTATGTTCTTCAATATTTTCCAGGGATGGGGTGCTGGGGATTGAACCTAGTGCCTCACATATGCTAGGCAAGCACTCAGCTACTGAGCTACATCCCAGCCTTTTATTTTATCCTGAGACAGTGTCTAGCTTGGTTGCCCAGCCGGTCTCAAACCCATGATCCTCCCGCCCTCAGTGTCCTAACCTACTGGGATTATAGCCATATGCCACCAGCCCTGACTCTCAACTTTTTCAAGTTAGTAGGGGAAAAAGAATCTGCCACTTATCTGGTGTGTGCAGATTATTGGTGTGCTGGGCACTTTTCTCATATTGTCCTGTTCTTCCCTCACATCACTCCTGTGAAGTAATATTTCTTTAGACAGCTGAAGCCCAGAAAGCTTAGAGAAGATACTAATCTTCCCTGAATCCCAGTTTTAATAAGTAAAGAAAGCTCTGTGTCCTTACATCCTGGCAAGAGCTTTTCTGAGCACTTTGGATGCATGTGTCACATCCTACGACAACACCGTGAGATGGATACCTTTTCAAAGTTATACAGCCAGTTAGGGTGGAGCTGGAATCTCATGCCCCACAGTCTGGCTTCAGAGCCATGTTCCAGCACCCTGTCATTTCCATCTAATGCCAAATCTTCTATTTGCAAATGAAAAAGCTGACAAATGAATGGAAAAAGTCATTTGATCCCTTTAGGCATTTACATTACTCTATAGAATTTCGAACAAGTGGTATAGGATTATGGAGTAAATGGTTTTTCCCATCCTTCTGCAGCTAGTATGTAATATTTCCTCATAAGACATCTGCTGTTGATTAATCTCAGTTTGAAGAGTCAGAGTTCACTTTGAATAGTATTCGTGTACTATGAGCAGGTATGCCTCTCTGCCAGACTTCTAGCTTCAGGACTTATTATAACTGTAGAAGATGCAAGTTATCTTGAGGAAAACTGCTGCTACTCATGTAAACTACATCCTTATTTTTGGGAATACAAGATCCACCACTTCCTCCATTGTGATAAGAATGAACTATTAAAGTTTGATGACAAAGTAACATCAGCAAAGGCCTCTAGAGAAAACCAAATAGATTTTTATATGTTCCTGTTATTCTTTAATGTATATTTTGTTTAAAGACTCAGTGAAGACATAATCCTCATTCTTTTGGAAAAGTTAGAGCTCACCTGAACTTTTAATTATATGACCAGTTACGGGAGTTTCGTACAGATGAGAGTTATACTGACAGCAGATTTTACCAACAGAGTGACTACTGGCATAATTTTTGACAGTTAACTAATCTCTAAACTGCTTCAATTAGCTTATTTTCCATAGTGAGAAATTTAATTACAATAGAGTGCAGGTTGTGAAAAGGTTATTTATGAAAATGCATTTTAAATGTGAATTGGGAAGCCTAGGGACACCTTTTTATTTTGGATAAAATGATGAAGGTTCTATAAATTTTTATATTCACTTTACCAAAAGCACGGGTAAGCACAGCAGTATGCAGTTTACTTGAAATACCTATCAGGAGCCTCACAAGTCACAATCTTTTCTTCAATTGCTTGAATGGTTGACTTATTTTGGCAGCATAAGGCTTTAGGAAACAATTCTAGATCTTAAATATATTATGTGTGTGGTTTATTTTTTCTACTCTCTCTTTACTTTAAGCAAAAATAACAAAAAAGGTGCTTTATCAAGGGGATGGGGGGTTCTAAGTTGGAATTGTCTCTAGGACTTGGGAAGCACTTTTTTGCATTCCTGGTTAGGCTCTGTCATTCCAAGCTAGTGCAGTAGTCAGTGTTTTTCAGCTGGTGTAACATATGCCTCATATCCTCATGTAAATTAGGGCTGATGTAGGGAGGGGAACTTATGAACCACTAGATTAGTTCTTAGTCATAATGATTTCCTCCAAGAACCCGCCATCTTGGTTTTATCATTTTTCTTGAGCATTGAACTAGCAGTCATATAACTCAGTCACTGTCTTCAAGTAAACCCAAGTCTGGAAAGAAACAGAGTGTAGGGAAGGAAAGACTATATTCTCTCTATCCTTCTGAGCTCTTAGTTGAGATGGACCTTGTAACAAAAGAAGAACAAACAATTGTATTAACATGTACGTAATAGACATGGGGGATACATAAGGAATGAGTGTCTCTCAAAGAGGTGGCTTATACAGCATCTTCAACAAAGAAAAGTGAATTATTAGGGAAGTGACTAGACAAAGAGAAGGACTTTGAGTCTCAGGGCTGTCACCTCAGGGGAAGGCAAATAATGAGGTTCCAGTGATGTGAATTGCTCTGGTGCCATGTCAGGATCAGAAGGTCTAAAGCCGTCTTCGGCGATCCTCCTTTGTCCCTCCTGGCAGACAGGGAAGGAGGGACATCTTTGCCTTTGTGAATTTATGTCTTGCTCTTAGGCAAACGTGGTAGGGCACAGTGCTTTTCTTATATCTTGTTCTTAGTTGCTTTCAACTCAAAATAATCTTTATGCTCCTTTCACAAGCCCATGCTTATTTTGTTTGGGCGGTCAATTTTTTGGATCCACATGTATGAATCTTATTTAGGGTACTTATCTTAGAGCAGTGTAATTGCTCTTTTATTTGCCTTATTGATTTTTCTTACAAGTTATTGATAGTATAGGCTATGCCTTTTTATCTGTAGGGTTCAGTGTGTATCTAATAAGTGTACCATATTTGTTTTATTTTTATTTATTTATTTTTTTTTGGCACTGGGGATTGAACCCAGGGGCATTCTTCTCCTGAGCTACACCTGCAGCCCTGTTTTTATTTTTTATTTTGAGACAGAATCTCACTGAGCTGCAGGGGACCTCTGCCTGTGCGTCTCTACTGCAGAGACGCAGGAGTGAGAGGCCCTGGGAAGGGAAGCTCTGGGCCGAACACTCCTGCAAAGTGGGGGTATCCAGTTACATTCCCAGCAGTGTAGGGAGCACTTCTTACTCCTGGCTCCAGCCCACACCTGAATTACCTTTTCAATTTTAGCAATTCTGGTGGGCACTGTGGGATACTATGCTCTTTATATGCTATGTTTGAGAAAGAATAAGAGTCTGAAAGACATAGCTCCACTGGGAAACAGAATTAGTCTTCTGAGCCAACAACAATAAAAATACTTACTTATCACCTTTTATGTACTATTCTAAGTACTTTCCCTATGTTAATTTATCTACATAACAACCTCCATGGTAATCACTAATATTTCCATTGATAAGATTATGAACGGAAGCACGGAGTAGTTAAACATCTTGACCAAGGTTACACAGCAATCCAAGTTAGAACAAGGATTTGACACTAGTCAGTTTGGCCCCAGATCTGCTTGTCGCCACGTTGATACGCTGCCCGCATCTGTGAAACTGCCCCTCAGGCCCGCGCTGCAGTGACCTCCGCAGGCCGCTGCTGGGCATGAGGGCACACGGAGAAGGCCGCAGGCCCGCTGGCCTGGCTCTGCCCTCGCCCCACCTGATGGTGTGGGTGTGTTGTCACTGCTGTCGCCTGAATTATCCTTTAAAAGTCCATGTCCTCTTATGTTCCTCACACTCTATTCTACTTATGGATAAACTAAACAGAATAAAAAATAAATGTGAAAGGATGGATGAAAAGCCTCATCAAGCCAGGCGTGGTGGCGCACACTTGTAATCCCAGTACTTGGGAGGCTGAGACAGGATGATCCTGGTTTGTGGCCAGCCTCAGCTACTTAGTGAGGCCCTTCACAACTTAGTGAGACACTGTTTCAAAATAAAGAATAAAAAATAGGGCTGGGGTGGAGCTCGGGAACAGAATGCCCCTGAGTTCAATCCCCAGTGCTGAAGGAAAAAAAAAAAAAAAAGCCTCATCAATAATAAACCATCATCAAGAGCTTTCTGGTTGTCTGCTGTGCACTGACACCTTCTGTGTGTCAATGCCTGTGAGTGTCCATGGAACGTCCTTCAAATTCTCCCTACCCTGGAGCTACTAGTCCCCTTGTCTGTTGGGTTTAATGTTGTGCTCTATACAAAGTCTTTCTTCTTTGGACATATGGCAATTACAGTTGTCCTTCGCCTTAAAGTGAATTGTGTTTTGTCTCTGTATCAAGAAATCAAACACTAGCCAGGTATGGTGGCACACACTTGTAATCCCAGTACCTGGGAGACTGAGACTCTATTTCAAAACATATAAATAAAAGGAACTAGAAGTATGCTTATAGCTAGAATGCCTATGAATTCAGTCCTTACTACCAGAAAAAGGAAATGGGAAGGTAGGTAGGCAAGAGAGAACAATATTTTCGAGCACTAAGAAAAAAAAATGCCGTATACAAGAACACAAATCATATAACACACTGTTGAAGAAAACAAATCTGACATAAAGTAGTAGTTACTCTGATTCCATTTCTATAAAACTCACTGACAGTGTGCAAAGTCAAGATAGCGGATACTCTGGGGACCAGATGGCAATTGGGAAAGGCTTCTACCACTTCTGAGGACTGTCCATGCGCTTGTGAATCCATCTTGGTGCTGCTCACCTGTGGTGTGTAACAAGCTGTGCTCCCTTGATGAGTCTTTATGCTGTGTGCTCAGGATTTGTACTTGTTATTGTTTACTTTATGCTGCAATAAAATGTTTTAAAAATGAGATTGTAAACTAAGAGAATTGTACTGCTAGATAGACGAGATAGTCTCACAGCACAAGAGTGCATCTTCCTCTAAGTTGGTCTGCTCTTGACAGGACAGGTTACTAAGTGAGTCTAAAAGCTGATCAAGGAGTAGTCTGCATGCTCATGTTATAAAACTCTGGTAGGCTGGTGCACGCATTTTCATAGCATAAACACCTGCCTTTTGGAGGGCCCGAAGTCCTTTCCCCTCCCAAATGCTAATCACTAGGCCTGTCTCTTGTGTCCAGTCATCGTACAAATAGGGGCCATTTTTGTCAGGGAAGAGCACTTGGAAGAATAACTGAATCAGTACAAATCCATTACTCTCAGTCATATGTTCATTTAGCAAACACTTGTTGAATGCCCACTCTGGCAGGCGCTGGGGTCACATGAGCAGACAGGTGACACCCTGTCCTGAAGAGACGACAGTTCTAGTGGGAGCCACAGGTAATAAACAAATACATATTGGATATTAATAAGATTAATCAATAAGCTTCTAAGCCCTCTTGGTGAGAATAATCACAAAAGGTAAAACAAAAAACAACCAAAAAGTTCTTTGAAGATATAAAAGCTAAAATAAGGAAAAGGAAATAAAGGACAGAAAATTATTGGATCAAAAACTTGGAGAAACATGAAAACCAGAAATGTGAGTTAAACATTTATGAAAAAATACCTGAGGGGGGAAAATTTGGTAGTAGGGATTGAGCCCAGTAGCACTCTACCTCCAGCTGCACTTACAATTGTTTGTTTTGAATTGGGGTCTTGCAAGTTGCTGAGGGCCTCACTAAGTTGCAGAGGCCGGCCTCTAACCTGTCATTGTCTCCTCTCAGCCTCCCAAGTACTGGGAGTACAGGTGTGAGCCACCATGCCCAACCCCGAGGAAAATAATTTAAAGAATGAAAGACTTATTTTGGCTCACAGTTGATTCATTGCTTTGGGCCAGGCAGGAGGCAGAGCCCCGAGGTAGAGGGGCATGGCACAGGAGAGCTTTACACCTTATGACAGCCAGGAGGCAGAAAGGAAGACAGGAGCTGGGGGCAGGACCTTGTCCCCACCATAAGGATACACCCCTGACGACCGCTCCCTTGGGTGATGACCCACCTGCTACAGCTCCACACCTCCCAGCAGTCCATTCCCAGTGGATCCATCCACCGAAGAGATCAGAGTCCTCACACCAGTCAAGTCCCCAAGGCCCCGCCTCGAGCGCTGCTGCAGGGGGGCCCAAGCCTTCGACCCCGGAGCCTTTGGAGAAGCCTCGTACCCAAACGTAGCGGCACTTCTGGCCGATTATCTCTGCGCACTCCCTTCTCCATGTGTTCCTCATCTGAATCCCAGAATATAAAGTCATTATTTGTGTGGCTATTTCTTCACCTGTCTCGAGGGTGGTGCAAAAGAGCCAAGGCGGTTCCTTTTACAGTACAGTGGATGCCCCAGGATATCAGACTTCATGCTCTTTGGACCCTGCATGGGAAAGGCAGCTACAGGCTTCTGTCAGTTCCTAAAGAAAGTACTTAAGAAGTTAAATAGAGGCTTGAAAGAAATCCAAAACGTTAGGGGGTTTTTTTTGTTGTTGTTTTTTTAAATCGGCTTTAAAGTCCAACAGGTTTTGGTAAGTGGATAATTTGTCATCTAAGCTTTGGATTGGAGTCCATAAAACTATACTCCAGAAGCCCCTGGTGGTCAGCTTCCATTCTTCTTAATTTTGAATGGGATTAAGGTTAATCTGGAAGGGCTAATTCTCCTATCCTATACTAAAAGTGAATGTCAATTCTCTCTGGTGAAATGTAATAGCATAGGCCTCAAAATCATTTTGTACATAACCTATCAACAGTCCCAAACTACAGGCATACAAAAAAAATCACCATATTAAAAACAAATAGTAAAAACAGATCAGAGCACAGTAGATTCAGCTAGTAAATGGTCTTTTTAACTATGTTCATTATATTCAAGAAATTAAAAACAGGATTATTAAGCAGAGAATTATAAAATTTAGAAAAAAAAAGACAAGACATCCTAAACTGAAAAATGCAAAAAAAATGAAAAGAAAACTAAACAAGAATTTAAAAGCAGACTAGACCAAGCTGAAGAAAGAAAGTGTTTACTGCTACTTAGAGCAGTGAAACACAAAGAGGAAGATTGGAACACACAGAAAATAACATGGTGTGCAGTCTCTAGTGGCCCCTCTCGTGATCCGGACCCTGTACCTCTTCCTGGCTCACTCCACTTTTACCTCTTAGCCCATTCCTGATGCTCTAGCAGAATCCCTTCCATTGACTGGCTTATAAGCAATCCAGATTGTGTTCACGTTTCTGGAGGCTTTACGCTTGAAGATGCAGTGTCTGGTGAAGGCTTGCTCACTGCTCCGTAGATGCCGCCTCTTTCTGTGACCGATCATGGCAGAAGGGAAAAGGGAATGGAAGGGAGTGAAGGTCCAGGCAGTTCTCGGAAGCTTCTGTTGTAAGAGCATTAATTGCATTGGCACCTCATGTCTTAATTGCTTCCCAAAACGCTACACCCCTCAGCACCACCACAGTGGGGCTTACGTTTTCAACAGGAATTTTGGAGGAACACAGATATTCAAAACTTAGCATTCCTATCCCTCGTGGCCTTTGTTTCTTCCTTTCTCTTCTCCCTCACCCTCCAAAATCTGCATGACCAGCTCTCTTTCACATTTGCATTCAGACTTTCTTATCCGTAAGAACTTCCCTGGCCACCCAATCTCGAATCTCCAGAACTTTCTCTCTTACATATATTTTGAGATTGGTTTTATTTGCATGCCTCCATACTAGAATGTCAGTGCTCTTGAGGACACAGATTTTGGTTTGGTCTTACGTGCTGTCACAATGCATGCAGAGACATCTTATCCCCTTCCTTGAACTTTTTGAACAGGGTCTTGTACCTGTAAGCCAAGGCAGTGTCCACGGTGCATGACACACAGACAAGGCATTTGTGTCTGGAATCAGCGCCTGCTGCCTTACCAGGCCTCTGTCACCAACCAGCCGTCAAACCTGTTTTTTACCGCCTACTTCTCTCTCACACCTATCCTGTCCTCTCTGTTCCCTAGTTGAATCATTAGGTTCACTTGGAGTTATTGGGTTCATTAGAGTTACTCAGAATGTCCCCGCTGGACTAACGTGACACCCTGCTTGGCACCTTGGCTGACTGGTCTTGTCCCACTGAAGCATCCCTCCAGATTTATCTACCTACAAAGGAAATCTGTGTTTGTTACTTCCTTGCTTAAACTATCCACTCCTTTCCTCCTGGTTTCTGCAAGACAAAGACCCAGTTTCTCTGCCTCTCTCTTGCAGGGAGTCACTTCCCAGGGGCAGTGTGCAACAGTACTGCTCTGCACCCTACACTGCAGCACCCTGTTTGGGGCTCTGCTGCAACCCTGCTCTTTCATGCTCTAATCTGACACCATCTTTTTGATAAGCCAGGTGGGGACTCAAGGTTAACCCTTTGTGCCCTCATAATGATAACTTGCATATCCATAGTACCTCTTATTATTTATTTGCTTACCTTGCCTCTCACTATTGTGCAAGGTCCTTAAGGGTAAGGGCCAAGCTTTGTCCTGTCAACTGGCACACAGGAGGTATGTAGGATTTTTTTTGAATGAAAAAATGAACTAAATAAAGACAATTTGTCAGGAAACATAATAAGGGTGTCTTGGAGGTGAATGTAAATTGATGAGATACTGGAGGGGAAAAAGTACTTGTTAAAATACTGTAAATTTCAGCCGGGCGTGGTGGCGCACGCTTGTAATCCCAGCATTCGGGAGGCTGAGACCGGAGGATCCGGGTTCGCGGCCAGCCTCAGCTACCTAGTGAGGCACTCCGCAACTTAGTGAGACTCGGTTTCAAAATAAAGAATAAAAAATAGGGCTGGGGGTATAGCTCGGAGGTAGAATGCCCCTGAGTTCAATCCCC
>PVLC010001709.1:45264-74685 GCA_004027655.1 Graphiurus murinus | reverse complement strand
GTAAATTTTACTAATAAGACCTCACCTATATTATTATTTATGACACACTATCAGTCTTATATTCCCTCTCCTAAGGGGGAAAAAGTTCCCTATGGAACTCTGTATTCTGTTTCTGAAAATCAGATTATTAGAAATAGCGAACAACATGCACTAGAAACAAATGTCTCTTATGCATCCTTGCTTCATTAAGACGACTTGGACCTTGATAAAGAAGCCTCACACCCATGCTTTTAGTTTAGAAATGTCGCTGAACTGGCAGGCGTTGCCTAGACACTCAGAGGATGCCAGACTACAATAAAGACAAGCATGTTCTAACACAGAAAGTCTTCAGGTACATTCCTGGGCTATGAAACTCAAACCAACATGCAGCCAAATCCCAGAAATCCTGCTTTGAAAGAAGAGCCTTCTAGGATGAAGGAATCAGCATGACCTAGTTAAGCCTACTTTTGTCACAAGTAAAATCAAACGTAACATTTAAACCTGAGAAAATCCATTTTAAACAGAAGAATTTACAAAAAGCGATTTAAAAATATTTCTGTTTTGAATTCTTTTGAAAGGTGGTAATCATACTATGGTATATTAAAACTTTATTTCATTAGGGTAGTAAGTGATCATTTGAAGACATAAAAACTTTTCATACTTAATAGAGAGTTAAAAGCTTATTTAAATCTAAGTCTTACAGGGATTATTTTGAATATAAAACAGTTTAAAAAGTCTTTAGCCGGGCGTGGTGGTGCATGCTTGTAATCCCAGCATTGGGAGGCTGAGACAGGAGTATCCGAGTTCGCGGCCAGCCTCAGCTACCTAGTGAGGCACTCCGCAACTTAGTGAGACCCTGTTTCAAAATAAAGAATACAAAATAGGGCTGGGTGTGTAGCTCGGAGGTAGAATGTCCCTGAGTTTAATCCCCAGTACCGCAAAATAAACAAACAAAAATTAAAAGTCTTCAGAAATTTATTTTAGCTGCGGTTCTGGGTAATAATATTCTTGTTAGTATAATATCAATTGTGAGTATCATTAATGACTGTGAACATATAAACCAAGCTTTTATAAGTGACGACAAAAATCACAGTATTAATGATTCTAGTTAAGTCTTCCCGTATCATTTGAATAAGACATGATTTATTTAACAATCAAATCACATGCTTAGTTGCGTATTTCATAGCTGTCAGGAATGTGTTTATTACATGCCTTCTAAACCAATGCCACTTCTTCATACCAGTCCGTGGCGTGTGATAACAGTGGTTACATCCCAGCTCTGTCACTACCTGTGTGACTTTGGGAAAATCGGTAACCTCTTTGAACCCTAATTTTATAACTTGCAAAATGGGAATCAAAACTCTAGACTGTTTTGGATAGTTGTGAGATGATTAACAACAACAGAATAATGTTGGTGAAAACTGTTTGGCACAGTTCTTGCACAATAAAGGAAAGGTTGTTTTATTTGAAAACCTACTCTCGAGGTTTTAGGTCCAAGAAAAATCAGAGCTACCCAGATATTTGTCTTTTGTAGAATATGACAGATTCTTAAAATCTCTCTAAAATGCAGTGTCTGCAAATATTACGATCAGCTACTGTGGCTTTTAGACAAAGAACTGACTGACCACGATTAACTGCCACCCTATCCACATTTGAAAAAAGAAAGCCTATAAAAATATATCTGTTTCAACTATTCATAGAATGTCTTCTCTCAGTTCATCTCTAACGGAGATAGAAATATATTTTAGATTTTTCAAAGCTGCTCAAAATACAATAAAATAAAAATAAAATAGCAGTGAAGTCAGTTCAGAAATCCCATAAACAAGGGAAGGACAATCTATTTTGAAATGGGAAGCCAAAGAAAATTATATCAAACCAGATATCTTGAAAAGACATAGAAAGGGGGTAATAGCTAAATTGTATTGAGTCCTTATTAATGTGAAATCATGCTGAAGTCTTCCATACTGATCATTCCATGTACCTTGGGAGGCAGGCGTTTGGTGATGCCTGCTGTTTGCCGGGCATTGTTCTGAGCTTTGGGATATACCATTAACCAAGCCATCTCAGGAGAGGCTTAAGTTGATACTGCCCACTCTCCTCAGCTTCAGTCACCCGAGGACTGGCCATGGCTCTGAGGAAGCTACGAAAAGGGCAGAGGCGAGCAGACTAAGCAGAATTACGATTCTTTCCCCTGGAGGCAGTTTGTCCAGCAGTCTGGTGAGCACTGATTGAGACCACACTGTGTAAGGCTGGGCCTGGTGCGAAGCAATCCATAGGACGCAAGCCCAGCATGGTAGGTGAGGGGACACGCAGGTCACATCCACGCAGCGTGGGAACACAGATGCGTGCATCCGGCCCGCTGTCGGCATAACACAGGTTCACAGGCAGTTTGAGGGAACTGAGAAGGTACAGCGGAATCGAAGGCTCTCCTGTGAGACTCGTCCTGAAACATTGACTCATCCTGACATAGACGACAGGCACTTAGGGAAGCAGTATGTGACATGGAAGAGTTCCTGTACCCTAAGCCTGTGACAAAATGAGATTGAAATGTAGAAGGGGCCCTGCCATTAATGGGATTGTCCTCTGAGAAAATATGGAACCATGAGAAACAACACAAGATTTTCAGATAAAGATCTTTTAGCATACTTGAGCAGCACCAATAGTGGGATGGACTAAGTTCCCTATCCCAGGTTCCGGCAAGCAGCAAAGCGTTTCTAGGCGTAATTCTAAACTTAGATGTATGATTGATCTAAATCTTCAACATCCCTTATATACTATTTTGTTATGGTATTCACTTATATGTTATACTGTAGCAAATAGTATATCTACTAATTTTTAAAATTCTTATGCTAGCCTCAGAAAAAATCTAAAAAGAAATTTTATATCATAAAATTATATAAATAAGAAAAAATAAACAGCCCGTCATTGAGAACACAGAAAGATAAGAGGATTAGGGAAAAGAAAAAAATGAAAGGAGGGAGAGAGAAAAAGGAAAGGAAAAGGAAAAAGAAAGGAAGGAAGGAAGGAGTGAACTAACTACTAAGGCCTAGGACCACCCCATCCTCAGAAAAAGCTCCAAGGTCCAGAAGCTCTTACCCAGCTCCACCATACTCTCTTCTTCCTCCTTATATTCATTTGCTGATGCATTTTATAGTTAATCTTCCTCTCTTGTTCTCAGCCAATGACCTCATCTCCTACCTTGCAATAAAAATAGAAATTCAACAAGAATTCCCTCTACCCCCTGCCTAAACTATTATACATTTATTTGTAGTCACAGCCAGATTTTTTCTTTTCACTAGTCACAGTCTTTATGCTCCCCTCTATTTTGTATGTGTTGTCCCTTGCAAATACTTGTTACAGTGGAAGGGACGGAAAAATAGTCACTTCCCTTAGCAAAATCCAGCAGAAAATCATGAAAAAAATCTGGTGAGAATTGCAAATTTAATCTTATAAAATCATCAGTATGAAAGTACGGAAGTTACTAATTCAGTGACCTAAATAAACCATTTGGAATTTTAAGTAAATTGCTAGCATCTTAGTATATGGCAGAACAATTGAACAAGGAATGGATGACATAATTCTAGAGTTAAACAGAATCATAGTGCTTAATATTTTGGTAAACTTTTTCAAGTTCAGTTACTTATAATCTGAATTCTTTAAATAAGGCATATTCTTTTCAAACTACTAACAAATTACTAAAGAAGCCATCTTCTCTCCATTTTGCCAAACTAGCTGCACTAGTGCAGTGAGCTGGTTGTCAGCCTGAACCTCAGCCCACCCTCGATGTATCATGCCCACCTCCTGTTACCAGAGAGAGATTTCTAAATCATGAATCAAGTCACCCAGCATCCAAGTCTGCATTCCTTGATTTGGTCCTTCTCTGAGTTTCTCAGTTTCTTCCTTCTCTTTTTCATTTGTGTCTTACACTATACCCACAAGATATGCTTACCTCCCTGCATGAGAAGGGTTCTTGTATTTCCCTAACTCTGTTACTTTGCACCTGCTGTTCTTTGGTTCTGCCTAACTTTAATTTTTTTAATTTATTTTTTATTGGTGCATTATAATATATCTTTGTTAGGTTCAAGCTGGTAAATGCATACATGCATACATTTCTCATTTAATCCTTCCCCAATTCCTGCCTCACTCCCTTGCCCCCCACGACGTTTGCATTTCTGTGCTTTGAGGCTAAGTTCTAGCCTTGACACTTGGGGAAGATTTCCTTCCCATTCCCTGTTCCCTGCCTGGCTGGGCTGGTCTGTCCCACCTCAGTGCTTGCCTTTGACACACTGAACTGGTGTTGTCTCCTTGGTCTCTGTTATGTCTCTCCCACCTTATCCCATGCCAAAGAACTCTTTAGACTGTGAAAATCCATTCCATCCAAGGTGTCTAGCAACTTGTCAGAAACTGGTTAGGTGCTATGTAAAGACTTTAAAAAATTAATAAGAATGTTACTTTGTTAGGAGATGTCAACTTCTTGTGATTCATTAATTTGTCAAAATTTGTGTCTGCATTTTGTTACTTCCCTAATAACCAAAACCACCACAGTGATCCTTTTTGTTACTAACAGCTTTCTCCTCCTTGCCCTTCATTATTGGAAGATTATAGCCATGCTAGTAATTTACCTTCAGCTTCTGTGAAGAACACTGTGCATGGCTTGCTTTTTGTGTTGCAGTATTGTTCCTAACTTGTATTGTTCCTCTACCCCAATTTAATGAGTATTCACTTATATTCTATTAAACATTGTTTCCAAGATGTTAGTTTCAAGTTCATTTAAATATTAAGTAAATGCTAATAAATCCAAAGTCACAGTGTAATTAAACCTGGAAACTGAGAAGTGTGTGCATAGGGGTAGAATTAATACTCTCATGGACTTAAATATCGTTGAGTGACAGACATTTTCTTTGATCTTACAGAATGATCATTTTGGTACATTTTTAAAAATTTTTACAATAGTTTTTAAATAACCGTAGTGTACTTATTATCAGATCTCTGGAATGTGCTCAGTTTGAAGGGTGCCCCAGTAGAACAGGGAGGATGGCTTTAGCTTTTGATGGGTGTCTTTCTATTGTTGAGTTGTATTCTTTATATATTCTGTATACTAAATCACCATCAGATACATGATTTCTCAACATTTCCCCCAATTCAGTAGATTGTCCGTTTTGCTTTTTTTGTTTGCTTTGGTATTGGAGATTGAACCTAGGGACATTCCACCTCTGAACTACATCCCTAGCCCTTTTTATTTTTAATTTTGAATCAGGGTCTCGCTAAGTAGCTATGGCTGGCCTCCTCAAACCTGTGATCCTCCTGTCTCAGCCTTCCAAGGCATACAAGTGTATGCCACCACTTTCTCAGTAATGAACTTTGAAAGGTATAATTTTTTAATTTTATCTATATTTACTCATTTCTAAATTTGCTATTTTTAACCCATATTTTCTTCTATATTTTCTTATCTAAATTTGGCTGTTTGTGCTTTGGGTGGCATGCCTAAGAAATCAGTGACAAATCCAAGATGACAAAGATCTATACCTGTGCTTTTTTTCTAAGAGTTTTATAATTTTGCTCATATGCTTAGATATATGATGTATTTCCTGTTAATTTTTTATGTGATTTGAGGTAAGAGTCCAACTTCTTTCTTTTGAATATGGATATTCACTTCCACCATGATTTGCTGGAAAGACTCTTCCATGCCCTATGAAATTGTCCTGGTGTCTTTGTAGAAAGTGAGTTGACTTTAGATGTATCCAGGCGTATTTCTGAAGTCTGTTTTGTTGTCTTGATGTGTAAGTCTCTGGCAGTGCTACATTGTTTTGACTAATGTAGCTTTGTAGTAAATTTTGAAAATAGGAAAATGTACAATTTATCCTAGAGAATGTTCCAAGCACAATTGAGATGAATGTGTAGTCTGCTTTAATTGGTAGAGTGTTTTATAGATGCCTGTTAGGCATAATTGTTTTATATTCTTCAAAACTTCTAGTTTTTACACTAGACATGGTAGCACATGCTTGTAATTCAGTACTTGGGAGGCTGAGACAGGAGGATCCAGGTTCACAGCCAGCCTCAGCTACTTAGGCCCTCTGCAACTTAGTGAGACCTATTTCATAATAAGAATAAAAAGTAGGGTTGGAAGTGTAGCTTGGAGGCAGAATGTCTCTGGGTTCAATAACCAGTACCACACACAAAAAAAAATCTAGTTTTTGTTTCAAGTTTTTCAGCAGTCTTATTATACATTATTATATATGTATGCATGCTTATTATTTTATCTTCTTTATGAGTTAACTTTTTATCATTTAAAATCTATTTTGCCTGAGAGCAGTATTACAGCTACTCTAGTTCTCCTTCCGTTTCCATGGTGTATCTTCTTTCAGCCTATGATATCATCTTTGAATCCCATGTGTATCTCTTGAACACAGCGTATAGTTATGTCATTTTTCTCCATACTACTATTTTCTGTCTTTTAATTCATTTATTTTTACTGTAATCATTGATAAAGTAGGATTTACAGCTACTATTTTGCCCTTTGTTTTCTCTGGCTTAAGTCTTTTATTTATCTTCCTGACTTCTCTTGTGTGTGTTTTGTTATTTTTTTTAGTGAACCACTTTTCTTGTTATTTTTCTAACTTTTGGGTTTTATTTAAATTACTTTTATGCCTGCCTTGGAGCCTAGAATTTACATCTAAACTTGTTATACAAAATTAATTTCATCAGTACACAAAATTAATTATATGAAATTAAACAGTATACAAAAACTTTATTTCCTTAGAGCTCCATTCTCTCCTCCTACCTTTGTGTTGGTACTGTCATATAATTATATCTCATGCATTGTATGCTCCTCAACACAGGTTTGTAATTGTCTTCATGAGGTTGTATTTTAAATCAGATAGAGAAATAATTATAAGCAAAAATGCATTCATATTGACTTTTGTATTTACCTAAATATTTACCTTTCTCAGTGTTCTCTTCCTTCTCCTTCTCTCTCATTTTCTCAAATGGATTCAATTTACTGTCTAATTAACTTTCATTTTCCCTAAAAGACTCCCTTCAGTAATTTTTTTTTTATAAATCCTATCTGCCATTGATAAATTATCTCAATATTTGTTTAACTAGAAAGATCTTAATTTCTTCCTTTTGAAGGATAGTTTTGTTAGATATAAAATTTCTTTTTGTTGTTGTTCCTGGATATTGAACATGGAGTCTCATGTATGCTAAGAATGCCCTGTACCATTGAGCTACAGCCCCAGCCTTTGGATATAAAATACTTAGTTGTCTGTCTTTTTCTTAAAATATGGTTTCCCATGTCTCTGGCCTTCATAGTTTCTGTCAGAGATTAGCTGTTAATATTATTAAGGTTATCTTCCTATGTGATATTGCTTATTTCTGGGTGCTTTTATGATTCTTTGTCTTTCAGCAGTTTGACAACAACTAGTCTAGATGTTGGTCATTGAGTGTTTCTTTTCTGGAGATCATTAAGTTTCTTTATCCATTGTTTGTTCAAATATTTTTTCTGCTTCCTCTCCTCAATGTGTGGGTATCTTATTATGTATATGTTTTATAATACAACAGGTTTATGATGCTGTGTTCATTTTCCTTCATTTCTTTTTTTTAACACCAGATAATCTCAATTCATCTGTCTTCAAGTTGACTTCTCTTTCTTCTTCCTAGTCATATTTGCTGATGAGCCTCTCTAGTGAGTTTTTTATTTCCTTTATTGAACTTTGCAAGTCAAGAATTTGTTATGGTTCATCTTTATATTTTCTGTGTAAATATTAATATTCTCTATCTGGTGAGGCATTTTCTCAGACTTCTCTGTAGTTATTTACAAAGAAAGGGTATCCTCTATGTCCTCGACTGTATTTCAGATAGCTGAATTAAATTCTCTGCCAGGTTATTATTAATTATCTCAGCTTCCTCAGAGAGTTTTTATTTATTGCCCAATCTTTTATGGTTTTCTTTGCATATCTTATTTTTTTGTTTAAAATTGGATATTTAGTATATTTTATTAACTTTGGAAATCAACTATCTGACTTTTTCAAAATAATTCTGTAATTTATTGTGTGTTGCCACTGAAGTCTTTGTGTTAGCTTAGCATTCATCTTTTGCCTGGAGGGAGATTTCACTAAATGCCTAGAAACTTTGTATTCTTTGCCAAGGGCCTCTGATGTGCATTGGCACTCAGCAGTGAATTCACATTCTACACTCACCCAGTCAGTTTACAACTAACTCTGCCTTAGCCTTTTATTTCCTGCTCATGCTGAGTCTTGGGGTCAGCTGGAAGAGAGCACTCTTGGCCTTTCTGGGTATAAATGTGGCACTGTGCATGGCCACAGCCTTCTACGTTACCAGGAATATTTCAGAGTATTTTAAAGCCTATAAGGACATTTCATTCCCCTTTTTTCTTTTCAAGCTTTTTGATTAGCCTGTTGTTTACTCGATTTTTCTCCACTACTCCAGGCAGTTGAAATCTTAAACAACTGCCTCTAATTATTTTTTCATGTGCCCCTAGGGAATAGACTTGTTTCACAGGGTGAGCCCCGTGTCAGGTCAGATAGTTCTCCATCATGTTCTTCTGCCCCCTCAGTGGCCTCCATATGTCTACCAGCTGTGCCTGTTGGTTTACCAGGCTTCTGCCAGGAGGAGGGGCATGGGTGGGTAGAACAAGTTAGAAATGTTACAAAGATTATTGTTCCTACTAAGATTCACCCATTGTTAAAAACAACAACAACAAAAAAAAAACTGCCCCCACCTCCATCTTTGCAGTTCTCAGGTCAATTTCCAAGTCCTGAAAAATTTGGTCCTCACCATTCCCCACCCCACCCACCGCCAGTCTCTTGGCTTTCGTAGAGAGAATGTGTGGAGGGCCTACTCTCCCTTTTGCACTGCAGTCACTCCTATATTTTTCTTTACACTGTAATTAGAAATAGAATTAAATATTATCTGATTTAATGTTAACGCACTAAAAGCAGAATGCCTCTTTCTAGAAAGTTCTCTGAATGTCTCTGTACTCCGGTTATATTTTAGGACTATGATGATGGATATGGTACTGCTTATGATGAACAGAGTTACGATTCCTATGATAACAGCTACAGCACCCCAACCCAAAGGTAAGAGTCAGTGTGCCCTTCCACCTGGGTGTGTTCTGGGAACATGTGACAGTCAGCTAGTGAGGGTAATTTGACTTGCCCTGTTGTGAGATTTGTTTCTTCCAGTTAGAGAAGCACTGTGTTGTCTTACCAACTAGCAAATATTATCCCATTCAGATTTACAGTGACATTAAAAGCATTCAGGCCTGGGAAATAAAGATTGAAATTTTATTTATTCTAAAAATTAGACTGAGTCATTTAGTCTATTCTGCAGAGAACAGTGGCTTAAAAGGATGTGACTCTTGAGTCCTAAGGCCAAAATCACAAGGGAAACATGTGAGTGCCTGCCTTTTCAATGCCTAGAGAAGAAAGTGCCAGAAGTTTTATTTCCTGTTGTAGTACTTTTCACTTTCTTAGCAGTAATACTCCTGTTTTCAGTAACTTCAAATTTCTCTTTGTGTGTAGTGAGTTGGTTCTGATTCATTTTCTAAAGAAGCATTTACCCAGAAATAAGTATTATCAGAAGCAAAAAGAGAGATTTATAGTTGTTTCTTCTGATAATATTCCTTGATGTTCACTGATACATGAAAACCAATGTTTATTCTGCTCAAAAAGTTTTTCTAAATGCCTAGAAACCTTTTTCTTTATATTTCTATAACTATAAGTGGAGAATAAAGATAGGCATATATAAAACAAAATACTGTATAGCGATTATGAAACATAAATAAATACAAACTATGTGGTAATTTTGATGAGTCATAAATTAACTTTCAAGCTTATATGATGCCATTCAAGCTTTGAACACATGAGTTCTCTTATTTGTTAACTTTGATACTGATGTAGACATGGATATTTAAATTTTTTTCACTTTTGTTCCCTACCAATTATTTCCTCTTTAACTTGTATATAACTTGTAACAATTAAGTCATCTTCAAACTTGAGTGGACAACTGATGTTTTTAGTGGAAGCTTTGTTTGTCATGTTTGTGTCTTTTAGTGTGCTGGAGGTAGAAACACTCCTAATATTTGTTGAAGCCAGTGCTTAGCACCTCATGAATATTGAAAAAGACTTTACCCGTGAAATCATATTTAAGTTTCCCCAAAACTTTCTAAAGTATCTGGCACAGTGAATAAAAGAAGCATACCATTTAGTAACTTCCCGAAAATCACATAGTAAGTGAAAAGATGAAATTCTAAGTCAGATCTTCTAACTCAAAGACTTGTGATTTTTATAAATAACAAAGTCTTTCTTAGATTTTCTTTTAAAGCATAGATATCCACAGATACTTCATTTTCAGTGTAAATAATCTGGCAAAGCAGGTCTTCCACTCCCACAACTTTGGCTAACTCCAAAGTCCATTTCTGGCACTGTCCAAGTTTCATAAGTCTAGATCACATGAGCATGTCATTCCTAACAACACTTCTGTATGGCAGATGTTCGGCCCATTGAATGAATGAATGAATGGCAAAGATTCCAGGACTTGCTTGTGCCAAGCTGATTGCGGTAGTGCATGTGATTCACTGCCAAGAGTACGTTCTTAGTCTGGTTCCTTTCTAGAATCTCACTATACTCTTCTGTTAGTTCTGTCTCCGTAACCATTCTAGTATTCAGTGTGTTGGACTCTCAAACACAGGTGCATGTCATCGCTTGAACTGAATGTATGATTTGAGAACCTACTCTGTTCCAGATACTATGCTAGTGCTCTTTAGAGTTGATTTCAGTTAATCTTCACAGGCACAAATCCAATCCTGTGCACCAAATACCATTTGCAATTAATGGATGTAAAAACTGAGACATAGCTTTTTAATAAAGTGCAGGTACTGTACAAGGTTATAAGTCCACATAATCTCTTATTTTTCAATATTTATCATAAAGTTTAAAGCGTTTGCCCTATTAAATACTGTAATCCATCAAGGAGAGTAGTGTTGCCACGTGAACCCTGGTAACCTGGAGAACAAAAGGAGACCACTCTAAATCAGGCGTAGAATTTAAGCCATTAAGTACATCCAAATGAAAATAGCAAGAATTGATATATACGATGAAACTGAGGCTCAGGAACAGAAATGACTAATCCCAGAAGTGAACACAGATGTATAAAGCTCATATTCTTTTCTCTTCAAGTTGTTGCAGTATGTTAACATGATTGATTATAAGCATTTATTCCTTTGTTCACTCAATTGCTATTTATTGAATATCTATTTTAGGCTAGACACAGTGTTTAATGATTGGGATGTAAAGATTAAGAAGGAAATCTTACTCTTGAAAAACCTCACTGGCTAGAAGGCAACAAATAAAAACGTTTAAGGGCAGCGTGGTAAGGTGATCGTGTGAGAGGTCTGTCTGAGAAGAAATTCAGTGTTGCCAAGAAAAGACCCTGTGAAATTCTGCTTTGAAATTTTGGAGACATGGGCCTGAGAAAATGAATGATAAGTGCTAGTTCCCAAAATGACAAACAGGGGAGGGAGTTTCACAAAGCAGGTCTCAGCACGCTAGAGGCTGAAACAGAAAGTTGTATGTGAAAAGCATTTGTTATTTTGCAGATTTAGAATTAGCGCTGCACAGAGCAAGGGAGAAGAGGAAGAGGGGGCAGGAAGTGTGCCAGGATGCCTCGGGCGGCAGTGGGAGCTATTGAAGAGTTAAACGCAGCCCAATGATGTTCTTAGACTTGAATTTCGAGAAATTAATTAGCTGACAGTGTAGAAGCTGGATTGGCAGATGGTGAGCCTAGGGGCAGAGACCAATTAAGAAGCGGTAGATTATAAATTATAAGCCCTTTAAATGTCAGGAAAAACTCACTAAAAGAAACCTCTGGCATTGACAGCCAGCCCTCCTCCTTGGAAGCCACTGTTTGTTAGGTACTTGGAGCGCTCAGTTAATCCTTGCAACATGTAAAACTAACATCTCTTTCTTCTAAGCAGGAAAAGTGTTGTTCACAAAAGTTAGACAACCTGGCTCAGATCATACGACGTAGAAGCCGAGGGGCCAAGCCTTGAGCCTGTGTGTTAGTCAGTGTTTTGTTGCTCTGACCAGAACACCTGACAAGAACGACTTAGAGAAGGAAAAGCTTATGTCTGTGCACGGTTTCAGAAGATCCAGCTCATGGTTGGCTAGCTCTGGGGTAAAAGCATCATGATGGCTGAGGAAAGACTTTCAGTTCATGATAGGGGGAGGCAGAGAGAGGGAAGGACCCAGGACCCCAGGCAGGGAGATTCCTGAGGCCACACCCCCAGCGCCACCTCCAACCACGCCCACCTGCCTGTCTTTATCACCTCCTCAAGTGAACCCATCCAGGCTACTCTCCAGGAAGGGGTTCATCCCCCGAGGAGGTCAGAGCCCTCAGAGTTCCCCCTCTCCCCCCTGAACATCGTGCTTTGTCTGGCCCATGGGCTCTGGGGAGGACCTTCCAGAGACTAACCATATCAGTCTGTCTGTCTGCTCTAGTCCTGCACTCCCAGGCTTAGCTAAACAGCTGCTCTGTGGCAAAATGAAGCAGCTACATTATGCAGTTGGGTGAATAAATGTTTTTTCTACATTATTACTAGTGTATTGAGGCCGCTATAACAAAATATTACTTAGTCAGGTGGCTTAAATATCAGAATCTTACTTTCTCGGGCTTCTAGAGCTGAATGGTCCAAAATCAAAGCTTCAGCCCATCGTGTTTCGTCTGCAGTTTCTCTCCTTGCCTTCTCCCTACATCCTCACTCGGCCTTACCTCTGTACTCGCATGTAACCAGCATCTTTTTGTGCCCAAGTTGTCTCTTAAAAGCATACCAGTCATAAACTGGGCCTGGTGGCACATGCCTGTAATCCCAGCCTTTTGGGAGGCTGAGGCAGGAAGACTTCAAGTTCAAGGTTATGCTGGGTAAAAAAGCAAGACCGTGTCTCCAAAAACAAGCAAGCAAATGAACAAAACACCAGTCAGACTGGATTATACCCACTGTAAGGGCACCCTTTCAACTTAAATTGCCTCTTAAAAGACCTAGTAGAAACTAAATTATCTCCAGTATTGAACAGTAGTTATTAACAAGAAAATCACTGTCGTCTTTAGTTAACAGGTGTTTACTGTGTGCTTGGCACTATTCTATGCATTTTACATACATTGTCTCTCCCCTAAGCCTCTTGCAGTATTGCTAAGTTCAGTCAAAAGGCTGCATCCTTTGCATATGGTTTCAGAGAGGTTCTGTTGAACCTACAAAGCCAGACAGCGGTACAAACTTGTGTGGGCCCCGGAGCGTTCTCCTTTGTACTGTGCTCTGTGCACTTTTACCTCCTTTACCATGGTTTTGCTTGTAAGTGTCACAACTAATTCCTACTTCTATTTCCCATATGCGGTATTCAAATATCTAATATTTCATGATGCTTTCAAATCTCTTAGGAATTATGCTTCAATCTGAACTAGGAGTTTTGCCTTATCAGCCTTGGAGTATCTTAATCAAACACAGACTTTCATTTAGACTGCATATTAAAGTTGTAGGTTAAGACTAGTGAAATTAAGAACTTTGTTTTTCTAACTTTACACGAGATCCTTTTAGCAAATAACAATCCCTGCCCCTGCTCTAAGGAGCAGACCTTCTTGAGTGCCGAGGCAGGGGGTAATACCATGTGGTAATGGCATGCAACATTTCATGTCTACAGTCAGAAACATCCTGATTCTGACCCTTCAGTTTCTCTAAAATTATTTTATGCTTCAATAATTCTCTCAATTTAAAATACGAAATGCATTCTGTCCTATATTTGTAGTTGAATATTACCACAGGACTTCTTACTTAGTCTCTTATTTATTTATTTATTTATTTTTTGCGGTACTGGGGATTGAACTCGGGGCATTCTACCTCTGAGCTACACCCCCAGCCCTATTTTTTATTCTTTATTTTGAAACAGGGTCTCACTAAGTTGCGGAGTGTCTCACTAGGTAGCTGAGGCTGGCCGAGAACCCGGATCCTCTGGTCTCAGCCTCCCAAATACTGGGATTACCAGCGTGCGCCACCACGCCCGGCTTACTTAGTCTCTTTTAGAGGGAAAGACTCTCCTGGAAATGTCCTCTGACACATCCTGGTCCACATCCCAGAGAGAGCACTAAGTAGAGATTGACGCAGAACCGTCTGCTGCAGGACCCCCGCACACGCACACGCCGGGTCCACACCGAGCTGTGTGGAGTTATAAAATACACACCAGGGATTCCAGAGGCTTGGAAGAAGAGCATAAAATAGATATGTCATTAAAAGTCATTTTACCTGTTTGTTTTTACTGTTTTTTAAGTGTAGCTACAAGAAAGCTTTGGGTTACAGATGTGGATGTCCTCTTCCTCGTCTGAGACCAGGGAGAGTTGAGGGGTCCTGGCTGAGTCTTTCTCTGGTGCTACGGCTTGCTGTAGTGACCCCCACACTGAGGCACCTTCCCGCAGAGTGGGCAAACCATCTGCCCGGTGCAGAGAGCTGAAGAACATCAAATCATAGTCATGTTTTTAAAATTTCTATATTAATATTTTTAGGTATAACAATAATATTATACTACACACAAGCACGGTGCCGTTTCAGGTTCAGAAATGCTTCTTTCTGATACAGGGTCGTTGCATTTGGAGACCCATGCACCACGGCTGAGTGTCTGACAGACCTGTGTTCAGACCCCAGCTTAACATTTACTGGCTGTGTGATTTGGGGCAAGTTATTTAACCTTTCCGAGCTTCAGTTTATGATATGGATAGGTATTACTTCTTACTTCAGAGGGTTGAATCAAAGGTTGAACGAAACAAGAAAGCGTATTTTCTTTGTAGCCTGTGTGGAGGGAGCTGTGCTGGCCACTCTCTTCTCTGCTCGAGGATTGAATGAGATGACTTAGAGTCATTAGCACATCGTGGAGGCAAGAAATCCTGTAGTAATCCCTCCTTCCACAGCTCTCAATTACTTCTGCTTCTGTCGCACAAAGGATGGCTAAGGAAAGCAGCTGTGTACTCAGGTACACTCAACAGATGAGTGGTCAGGAGAGCAGGGGTACCTTGCCAAGGGCTCCTCCACGGGAATGGTCAGTATTGGAATTTGCCCGAAACCCTGTGTTAAGAGACTGAGCAGTGACAGCCCGTTGAGATCAACAAGCAAAGACAGCGGGGTGGCCAGGGAGGCATGGCTGGCCATCAGGGACTGTCTGCTGTGGGGGACAGTTCCTTTCAGAAACAACTTTTACACTTCCTAAGTCTTAATCACTTTATGATACTGTAAGCTGCAGAAACAAGCTTCTCTCAGGAGGTCTTAGAAATTTTTTCTTCAAATTTTCAACTACTTTGTGTTAGAAGTACAATATAGAGGACAGTCTCTACAGACTACTACTTCTGTACAGCTTCTGTACTACTACTACTGTACAGCTGTGTTTCGCCATTGATTTTTGTAATGACCTTGGTAATGACGCAGATGTAGTATAAAACACAGCATTGTTTATCTAGCTTTACACATTTAGTGAGTAATAAAATGTTGACACAATTACTGCGGAGAGGAGTATACACTACTTTTTTTTTTTTTTTTTTTTTTCAGTACTGGGGATGAAATCCAGGGGCATTTTACCTCTGAGCTACACCCTCAGCCCTATATTTTTTTTTTTAATTCTTTATTTTGAAACAGGATCTCACTAAGTTGCAAAGGGACTCACTAAGTAGCTGAGGCTGGCCAAGAACCCGAATCCTCCGATCTCAGCCTTCCAAAAACTGGGATTACAGGTGTGCGCCACCATGCCTGGCTAGGAATATACACTATTGTTTACAATATTGGAATTGGTGCAATGAACATTAGGTCAAACATAATTATTGAATACTTTGTGTGGATACAGAGCTTTTGAATGGTTTTATTGAATAAAGAAGAGCAGATGATAAATGACCTCAGTTCTCAGGGTCCTGGCCTCTGCCTGCTGCACCTGACTGAATCTTCGAGATAGCATGGTTTTGACTCCCGGAAACAAACCACTTATAGATGTGTACATTTCATTCCAGACTCAGTGGAATTGGTTTGCATTTGACATGTTATACTTCTAATAACAAAAGAAATATTTGCCTCTTGTCATGTTCATAAAGTAAATAGAATAAAAGGTTCTCCCCAAAGTGCTAGTAGTCCCCTGAGGATACACAGATGGTTGTGCAGTAACATCACTCAGCTGTTGGACTAGTGTAATTACATACTAACCCACTGGTTTCCCATAGCACTCTGGTTAAAACAGTACTCCTAAGTCTCTGTGGTCTTCATGAAAATACTTCCAACTTCTGAACAATAATAGCTAATTGGATAGAAAATCAAGGAAATCTAGCTCCCGGCTACCTATGTCTTTTACATACATTATCTCCAGTTTTCATAATGACCCTGTGTGGTAGGTTTTTCTATATAAAGAAGTTGAGAAGTGAGAGGTTTTGCCACTTTCCTGAGAATAGATAGCTGGAAAGTATTTGAGCCCAGGCTTTTTCTGACTCTAACAAGTCATTATCCAGCTAAGAAGAAATTTATATTAGAAAATCATTAACTTGTTTTGTGACAATGCAACACCTCAGCCCCTTTATTCAAATAGAGTAATGAAAGCTGTCAGAGCTGAGATTACCATAAGTGTACTTTCAGACATCGAATCCAGTAAAGCAGTGAGACAGAAAGTAATGTCACCATGGCCCCCTCTCATTACAGTTGTTTCTGTTGGCAGCTTTAGCATTATGGGCTCAGTAAAATCTTCTTGAGGGTGACCTGCAGAGGTATGAAATAATTTGGAATTTCACATTGGAAATGATGATCTGATGTTTAATTTAAGATGTGGTTATTTAAACATCAGTAAAACTGTCTTTTGGAGAATAATGTTTTTTGTGTCAGGATTAGCTGTGACTTTTAAAAGCAGTATGTAATGATTTAGTCTACATTAAATTTTTCTCAAGTGTACTTGGTTTTGGTGGATTGTGTGTGCGTGTGTGTTTTGTTTGGGGGCTTTTATTTGACTGGTTGGTTGGTTTTTGTGGTGTATGCTCGGTGCTGGGAATGTACCCCAGAGCTTCAAACATGTAAGCACATCACTACCACTGAACAACATTCCCAGCCCAGCAAGCCGACTTTCATAGAGTGTGGTCCTTGGGTTCTTTAGCCCTTTGCTACACAGCTACCTAAGTAACCTTTTGTCACAAACCGAGCAATAAAAACTACCAACAGACAGATATTTCTAACATGGTACTAACACCCTGCAGGACTGTCATGCCCTGATTGTACAAGTAAGGAAAGTGATGTTCAGCTGGAACTTGACCAGAGTCACGAGGCTGACAACAGTCAGGCTTCACACCCAGTTCTCTTCACGATCAGGATCATGTTCTTCTGCTTAGCTGGAAGCAAGTAGTGTGGGGAAAGCCACTTTTCCTGTCAATGTAGAGAATACTGGAGTCCCCGTACTCCCCACACGGAGCCGTCACGCTTTATCTGCAGCGTGTGGCGACACAGTAGCAGGGCACAGGCGTGCTAGTGGCAATAAATCAGTTGCCACCGTCAGTTCTCTCTTTAATGTTCTTGAGGATACATGAGATTTATCACTGAGGAATTGTAGAATAATGGTAGTATATGAAAACAAAGTCCACCAGGGAGATGTACTACATCATTTGGATTTAGCGCTGCCATCTGCTTAATAGCATGGAGAAGACTACGGCAGCACTTGTGATCAGCCACTCATAGCAGTGACAGATGCTCCGCAGAGCAAACACCAGGAAACGAGGTTCATTACTACAATGCAGGTTATGTGACAGGGATTCTGAAAGGAGTGGAGGTGGTGGCTATCAAGCCCCAACTGGGTCTTCACTGTGGAATCTTGAAGTTCACTCAGAAAATCTCTCCATGTTCTTTCTCAGTGTTTCACACCTTCTTAAAATATATATTGATTTGTAAAAGAATCTTCCTAACAAGTATTCACATACAGTGTCTTTTTAGTAAAAGAAAAGAATGTAACTTGGAAGGAATTTCTGACTCTGAGGCTTAGGTGGCAAGATTTAGTAAGGATAACTGGCTATGAATCTAGACAAACCTGAATATGAATCCCAGCCCCATTAATACTTTAACTGTATGATCTTGATCAGTTTACTTAATTTTTTGAGTCTTTTCTCACCATGACAATGCTAACAATAATATGTGACTTGTAAAATAGTTATTAATGAGATAGCAGATGCAGTGAGCATGGGTAAGTATGCTATAGGAGCATGCAGTGGGCACCACACACTGTTGTAAGCCTTTCCCGGTGTTAAAAAGGCAGACACTATTACTGTATCATTTAGGTGAGGAGCGTGAGGCACAGGGACAGTGCAGTTCATGGAATGGCAAGTGCTGGAGCTGCCGAGGGAGCCCAGCCCGTCTGAGCGCTCTGCTGCACTGCCTTTCAGTGTAATGTGAATCTAACTGTTGCAGCTAGAAACTATTAGTCTTTCTCAAGAAAGACTCCAGTCTATAAAATCCCAACAAATAAACAAGCAGTAAAATTAGCATTTCATTTTGATTCCTCTTTGTGGAATAAAAAGTTGCTAAAGGCTCATTTAAATTAGATTGGTTAGAGTCCTAAAATACGTTAGAAGCATAGGCTTGAGGTCAAAGCCTGACATTACTTGTTGCAGGATGATTTATGATGCAGAATGTCAGAGCTTGAATTTTTCAGAATCTATTTAAACCTTATTTGTTAGACTCACAACTTCAGAAACTGAAACCATTCAAACATGATATAGATTGTATTTTCCCCTTTCACTTGTCATAGTAAAGGAATGTTTCTTCTGGAAGGTAATTCGAGTGTCCATTGGGGGCCTTAAAATTTTTATTTATAACCCATGACTCAATATTGGCAAATAAGTGTCTAAACTTCTAGTACTTTAGTGAGCATTAAGAGTAAGTGTAGTTAAGAGCTTTTTAAGATGGACAGATAGTTTTGGGCAGTCCAGAGAAAGAGAAGGGGAGGTGCTAGATCTAGTTTCTCATTTACCTATTGTAGATTATGATATCATTGACTAAAATGGGTGATGAAATTTAGATTAAAGTTAGTAAGTCTGTATGAGGCATGTTAAATTTGGGATTTCTTTGGAATCATAGCAGTTACATTAATTTATATGGAAATAATATACATACTTATATGTAGTTTATCCAAATGGTAGCTATTATTCAATCCCCATTTTCTCATTAATTAAAAATGTATCTTCAGCCGGGCGTGGTGGCGCACGCTTGTAATCCCAGCATTTGGGAGGCTGAGACTGGAGGATCCGGGTTCGCGGCCAGCCTCAGCTACCTAGTGATGCACTCCGCAACTTAGTGAGACTCGGTTTCAAAATAAAGAATAAAAAATAGCCGGGCGTGGTGGCGCACGCTTGTAATCCCAGCATTCGGGAGGCTGAGACCGGAGGATCCGGGTTTGCGGCCAGCCTCAGCTACCTAGTGAGGCATTCCACAACTTAGTGAGACTCGGTTTCAAAATAAAGAATAAAAAATAGGGCTGGGGGTATAGCTCGGAGGTAGAATGCCCTGAGTTCAATCCCCAGTACCGCAAAAAAAAAAAAAAAAAAAAGAATAAAAAATAGGGCTGGGGGTATAGCTTGGAGGTAGAACGCCCCTGAGTTCAATCCCCAGTACCGCAAAAAAAATAAAGAAAGAAAGAATAGAAAATAGGGCTGGGGGTATAGCTCGGAGGTAGAATGTCCAAGTTCAACCCCCAGTACCAAAAAAAAAAAAAAATGTATCTTCATAGTTTAAGTTTTTACTTCACTTTTTTTAAGTGACAAGTTTTCTTTTGTTATTGGTTTTATTTTGTTTTGGTATTCTCTTTTGTCTTTAACCTCCATGTACCCAATATTTTTACATGGCTGATCTCCAACAATAGGACTGGATGGTCAGTCCCACAAGTATATGAAACAGAGTATAATTTCTTGTAACTGAATGTCATATTCAGAATTTTGGAAGTCCAGAAAGACAATTGGTGCTTATAGCCAGATATTAGAATTTTCAGACAAGGTCTTTAAAATTTTGCAATCTGGACATGGTATTGTACACCGATGATAGCAATGGGAGAGACGGAAGCAAGATCACAAGTTCAAGGCCAGCCTGAGCAACTTAACAAGACTCTCTCAAATAAGAAATAAAAATGGCTGGGGATGTAATTGTAGAGTGTCCCTGTGTTCAATTCTAGTGCCACCAAAAAACAAACAAGAAAAAAAAAATTTTAAAGGTAGACATTAGTTAACAAATGAGAGTCTTACTAAGATGAAAACTTTAAAAAAGAGCCAAGTGGAAGTACTAGAAATGAAAAATTAGGTTATCATAGATGAGTAATTAATGGAGGCAATAATAAAAAATGAAGATAGAATAATAGAAATTAACCTAACAGACACACAGAGAAAAAGAACGATTGAGTGTAAGCACTGTCAGATAATATAACATAGTCTAATGTGTTCTTGGAACTCTCTCGTGAGAAGACAGAAATCATGGAATAGAAGAAATACAGGAACATTTTCCAAAATCAATGAAAAACATACAAATTCACAATCTCAGAATCCTAAATAAGACACATATTTTTAATTGCCACCAAGGCACAATTGCAAGCTGCTAAACAAACACAAAAACCTAGAGAGGGAAGCTTGAAAGCAAGCAGAGGAAACAGACACATTCAATATTCCATGCAGAGGAAGAATTACAAGGGTGGTCAGCTGCTGATTCAGAACAGCTGAGGCCAGAAGAAAGTGGAACCTTGTCTTTAACTTTATGACACTTGTCAGCCTAGAATTTTATGTGGGCAAAATATCCTTCAAAGAAGAATGAAATAAGGATACATTCAGACCAAAAGAAAAGTTGAAAGAGAGCATGTATCCAGTAGACCTACACTACAAGAAGTGCTAAGAGTTATGCTCAAGGGATTAGTATTAGTGGGAGGACACCTGATAAAGTAAATACAGAAACTATGAGACCTTTTCAAAAACACTCATACATAGTTATTAATATTTAAATCTCTACAACCTATCAGCTGTTAAAAGCAAAAGTGATATCTGTTAAAACAAAGTGAAAGTGATAGTAATTCATGTAGGATTTATAGCATATTTATTGATATCAAGGTAATATATGACTGGGATAAAGGCTGGGAGAGATGGAGAAATTGGCAGTGTATTATCTAAATGTTTGTGAAGAATTTAAATATGTATTGGAATTAAAATAAGTTAAAGATGCCTACTGTAACTTTTAGAGCAACCTCTAAAATATACAAACATAACTAAAAAGTTAACTGAGGATATAAAAATGGAATACTGAAAATATTCAACTAACCTTCCTAAGAAAACTTAGGTATAAATATACCAATAATTAATGGAATGAATTTTTTAAATTAAAAAGTAGATCCTACCAGACTAAATACAAAGCAAAGAACCAACTATATCTTCTTTAGAAAAAAGTATAAATATAACTATATCAATACCCTGAAAATAAAAGAATAGAAAATGACATACCATGAAAGTAATATACATTTAAAAAGTGATGTAGCTGTAGTCATTTCAGAAGAGCAGACTTCACAGTGAGTAGTATTACAGGTGGTCATTCCATAATGATAAATGACCAATTTATCAAAAACACGTAAACATTTACTGGGTATTATGGTTTAAATATGGTTTATTCCCTCCAAAACTCAAGTTGGAGTTTAACCTATTTTGAGGCATTAAGAAGGTTGAAACTTAATCCAACAATGGTATTTAGAGATGGCTTCTTTGTGAAATAATTAGGATTAAATAAGGTCATCTGGGTGGAGCCCCTTGATTGGGTTCTGATGTCTTCGTAAGAAGAGGGAGAGAGACCAGAGGACACCGCTGGTGTGCACACATGCCTGCTCCCTGGGTCTCACTGCACCCCCTCAGGACTCGGCAATAAGGAGGGCAGCCAGTGGATACAACCCCTTGTCTTTGGACCAGAACCACAAGCCAATCTAAACTTAAAAAAAAACAAAAACAGACTAATAAAATGTGTATGTATGTAATAACATACCACAAAGATGAGTAAATGGAAGAGCAAAAGATGAAATATAGACAAAATCATAGTTGGTGATATTTTGACCTCCTTCTGTCAGAGATTGATAAAATCAATTATATTAAAGAAAATAATATAATAAATGGTAAGCATAAAAAAATATTGAAAGACACTATCAAACCCTTGCCCTAACTAATGGTAGTAGACCTCTACGCTTAAGAAAAGTAGAACATACATGATTCTCAAGTGCGTGTAGAACGTTCATGAGCACAGGCAATGTACTGGACAGTAAAGTATGTCTGAGCAAGCCTCTGTGGATCAAAACATTCGGGACACACGGAGCCCAGGCCACAGCTTCTGCCCTTCCATGTAAAAGACAGCTGATTCCAGGATCGGGCAGGAAGGGTGTAAGATGAGCCCAGAGCACCTTGCAGTGCCAGAAAGTTAGGATGTGCTCAGTAAGCAAATGAATAGAATGTCAAAGCAACATTGGAGCCAAGAGGAAGAACCTCCATTGGCCAAAGTTGGGACCTTTGAGCAACAAAATAAGTGACGAGTAAGTGTGATTATCAGTGCCAATCATAATCCTAAACAGTCGAGAGTACCATAATCCTAAGTGTTGAAATCCCAAACGATCAAAATCCCCAAAGTCTGAAATCCCTGAATATCAAAATTCTAACATCACAAATAAAAGAAAATTGAAATTCACAAGGATGAAATCCTCAAAGCTGGAATATCAGTTCCTTTTGAAAAGGGATATATCAGAGGGGTAGAAATCCCAGTTCCAGGGAAGGGCCGAGGGCATTTTCAGTTGTTCCAGAATAGTTGCCATACTATTCAGTTGTGTATTAATAGCACCAAGCTTGCTTTCAGAAAATACCTTCATCTGAGACTAAAAAGAATTCAGCCAAGCTCAGTGGCTTCTGAACAAAGGTTCCTCCAGTGGTTTCTGCAGATACAAAGGTTCCTCCAGTGTTACAAAGCACATTAAATACTGAACTGTTCTTGGTTTGAAGTTTGACTCTTGAAGAAGACAGACGCTTACATTTACCACAAACAAGAAAACTTCTGTGCTTCACTCCCTGCACTCCATGTCTTACTTTGGCTACTGGGTGGTGGTTGCATAACTGCCCCCAGTGCTTTTTACAAGCCATGCCCTTGTAGGATCTGAAAACTCTGGAACTTGTCCTCTCATGTAGTAAGGACTGGAGGCAAGGGGAAGTAACCTGTAAATATTTATTTGAAGATTTGTGGATTTAGCAGAAGAAAATGGGCTTCAGTGGAATCCCAAACCATGTTGATGGATTTGGAATTAGGTGTGATCAGGCTTCTAGAAATGCATTTCAAGGTGTTACCAGTATAGTTTGTTTTATCCATTCAGCCCGGTGCATTTGGATCGGCCACATGACAGGGCAGCCATGGAAACTGCAGTTTACAAACGTGTTGTTTGTCTGCATTGGCATTCTTCCAGCTGATGAAATTCTGGGAGCTTTTGTATGAATTGAAGCCATATTTGCCTGAAGAAGCCAGGGCCATTCTTGAGTGACCCTAATGCACATGTTGTACTTTCACAAACACATCAAAGTCAATCACTAAACTGAACTTGAGAAGGGGGGAGGGCGAGGGAGTGGGGTGGGAATAGGGGAAGGGTTAAATGAAAAATGTGTGCATGTATGCCTTTATCAGCTTGTACCTAACAAAGATGTATGATTACAATGCACCAATTCAAAACAAAACAAAACAAAAATAAGTATGTGCACAGTAGAATAAAAAGACAGGCAACAGGGTCGCCAGTGTTGTTTCCACTACCTTTGTCCCTTGTATATGAGTGTATGTGGAATGGACATCTCTGTATCCAAAATAACACAGAAGCATGGCGCAAGGCATGAGGGAATTTAAGGAATGCTCATGTCAGTGTATATAGAATCTTAAAATAATTGTAAAAAGAATGGTACCACGTAGAAAGTAAATGTGAATATATTCTCTTAGAGCCATACCCCTTTAAAAGGAAAAAAAAATCATGATGCAGTGCTTCAAAATATAGTTAATGGTCATGAAAGCTGAGTATTTTAAAGAGATACAAAAGAATAACTGTACAGTGGAGCATTCTGCCTCCAAGCTACATCCCCCAGTCCTTTTTTATTTTTTTTTTATTGAGAATGATGTCTGTAACATAAACGCTAATGTAATTCACCACATTAAATAGTCACATGATCATTTCAGTTGAGGTAGAAAGCCATTTGAGAAAGTACAATGTAGATTTGACAATAACAGAAATCTGAGCAAACTGGAAATACGAAGCAATTTCCCTCAACTTGATAAAGGCAGCCACGAGAAAAGTACAAAAACTATTTTAAGAAACTTAGAGCATATATCATACCTACCTAATGCATTTAACGTTTTGCTCCTGGAATTGGGAACAGGCAGATTTGTCCATGCCGCTTTTGCTCTGCATCATAGTGAAAGACCCAGGCAGGTAGACAGATTGGGAAGGAAGATGGGAAGTTCTGGATTCATTCACAGATGACATGGTTACAAAACTCAAAATCTTAACGGATCTACTGAAAACTTAACTGACACTAAAAAGTACATGCATCAGTTATATAATACACAGTCAGTATACAAATCATGTATTTCTGTACATTAGCAATTAATACCTGGGAGATAATATTTTAAAGACACCATGTAAATATCATCCATCCCTTTTTGTTTCTGTGGGTTTTCTTCTTCCAGACATTTTGCATCAGGGCATTTATACCATGTGTGAGCTTATGCCAGGCATCTCTCACTTGGCATTGTGCTTACCCATTCACTTGATGGTATGTGTCACTCTTTCTAAGTGGTGCGTGGCATTCCATTCTATGGGCGCACCACACGTAGCTTGTCACTTACTGAATGGTTGATGCTGGGTTGCTTCTACTTCTTAGTTATTATTAAATAATGCTGCTGTGAACTGCTAATGTTAGTCTTTGTGTGTACTTGTGTGTAGATAACTAGAAATGTGAGTTGCTGGATCCAATGTTAAATTTATGTTTAACTTTTGAAGAAGCTGCCCAAAGTGGATATACTATTTTACATTCCCACTCAGGATATGTAAAGATTATTAGGGATAATTTTAATAAAAAATATGTAATTCCTCTGGGCTGACAACTATTAGTGATTGTTTATGGAAAATAATGACGACCTAACTAAATGAAGATACACCACTTTTTTATTAGAAGATGCAATAGTGTTAAGCTGTAAATTCTTCCCCACAGTTACCTGTAAAACACTTTATTTCCATATACTTGCAGCCTGCTTTTCATTGTTGTTTTTAGAAAATGATTAGCAGGTCCTAAAATATTTGGAAATTTAAAGGATGTAAAATAGCCAAAATAATCTTGGTAAAGAACAAACTTGGAATAGTCTGCCAACTTCCAGACTTGTATCCAGACAATAATTGAGACAGTATGGTACTTTGAATAGAATGATAAAAAGTAGATTGGTGAATATCTGGAAATGAATCCACACATAATTCCTTTTAGTAAGGGTTCCAAAGCAGTTCAGTAGGAAAAGAGTTGCCTGTTGAATAAATGTTAACAGATATATGTGTAGGTGAGAAAATTTTGTGACAGCCCTCTTATTCACCTCTATATACCTCACACCACTTATAAATGTTAATTTGAGACAGTTCATGGCCCAAAGATAAATTTGTAAAGCTCCTATGTGAAAGTATAGATTATCTTTTTTATTTCTTCAACAAGAAACAGAAAACACAAATTATAAAAGAAAAAATCAGAAATTTAACTTCATCAAAATTATAAACATCTTTTTATCAAAATACATTATTAAAATATAAAAGGCAAACCATGGACAAGAAGGAAAGTTATATAAATGAGCCAGACAAGAAACACACACACACACACACACACACACACACACAAACACACACACACACACACGACAAAGGACTCTTATCCGTATTATATAAAGAATCTAAAAAATAAGAAATCATAGTTAACCCAATTTTAAAAATAGGCAAAAGACAAAGTATTCAAGTAGCCAAAAAGAACATGCAGCAGTGGTCCACATTGTTACTGAACCAGAAAATGCAAATACAAATTAAAACCTCACTGCAATAGTCTACACTCACTAGGATGACCAAAACAAAAATCAATGGCAAAATCCAACGTTGACAGGGTTGTAGGGCAACTAGAATTCCCATGCACTGTGTAAAATGGCACAACTGTGGAAAACTGGCAATTCTTTTTAAAAAAAACATTAAATTATCTCCCTTATAAATCAGTAACTTCACTCCTAATGAGCTCAATCCAATTGAAATGAGAATATGTATCCAGAAGAAGCTTCAGGTAACACTATTCAGAGTGGCTTCTTTTGGACCCTAAAGACAGCAGTGAATCTCCATCAGCAGAAGAATTAGCTGTGGTGTATTCATACAGTGAAATGCTACTTGGCAGGGAATGAGATTGTAGAAGCTACAGCTGTAGATAAAACAACAAGGAAATTTTGAAAAAAAAAAAAGTAATTTTTACAAAGCTCCAGTCTAATGAGCAATTTTTGTTTAGTAGGTTTATCTGCTAAATAAGCAAATCATTGGTGACCATATTACCAGGCTAACCAGGAGGTGCACGCAGCAGGCTGTGTCCTGTGAAGAGGCTGCACCCTGGAATGCCCAAGGAGGGAGAACACAAAGTCTAAAGGAAGATCAGTAGAGACCGTTTTTGTGACAGACCTACAGACCACGTGGTGCTCAGGAGTTTCACATTTTCTTATAAAGTGGAATGCTGCCAGGTGCCCATTATACCGTGCTGCTCCAAGCTGATGTCGTCTTGTTTCTGGAATACCAGGAGCCTGTTTGCTGCTCGCCCCACCTCCAGCTGAGCTCTCTCCTGTCATTTCTCCATAACAGAGCCAGAGCGATATTTTCCCCATATAATCGTATTATCTCATAATAACACCAAGCAGTTTCTCTCCGTAACTGCAGTTGTGCATTGAAATGATTCCTTGATCAAGGTCTGCCTGCTTTAAAGCTGTTCACCGCGGTATCCCCCAGTGCCTAGCACAGCGCCGACACGTCAAAGTGCTCAGCAAACACTGCTGAATAAATACGGAGAGGTGGGCTTTTACTTCAGACCGATAGTTCTAAAACAAAGTAAGCATTCTTCTCTCAATTTTTAATAAGTTAAATGCAATGCTATGGTAGGATACATTAAATTATTTTAATTATATTTCTTTGAAGAGCGGGCCTGTGTAATTTGGTATGCAATTTGAAGCAAGTTAATGTGCCACCAGATTCCACAGCAAAACTGAAAAAATTGGCTTGCTTAAAATTGTCTTAACAAGGATGCTGATAATCCCATAAAAAAAAAAAAATCTCATGAGGCTTCCTTCCAGACTTAATTTTTCACATTGTAAATATTACAGATCACAACCAGTGTTTTCTTAATAATAGATACAGCTTTGAAATCCAAATATCAAATGCACAAATTTGTCTAAAATCTCCCCCAAAAGATACCTCAGTATGGCAGATGGAAGGATTAGCTGTGGAAACAAACTCAAGATTAACAAATGAGCCAAAGAAATACTGTATCCTGGCATAGAAAGTATTGATAGACATTTCTGATGCTATTGGAAGAGCCAGAAAATTCAATATGAAAAGATTACATGCCTTGGTACCCAGTGTGGCTGGGCTCAGAGAAGCCAAACTAATAATATATATAAGTAGGCACAGTGAACCCAGCTTTGATCTTCCTTCCCTCAAAAGGTTTTTGTATTTTTTGAACTTGATTTCGTCCTTCACTCTTCTGAAACTCATTCTGAGATCTTCCCAGCCTCCTCCCTCAGGAGCTCCTTCCCGACCCCTTTCCCATCCTCCAGACCTCCCCAGGCGGCCAGTCCCCACCATGATTCTCCTTGTCATATCTCGGTGCTTCCACCTGGAAAGTTCAAACACGCAATTTCAATACTTTGTGTGAAGAATTCTTATTAAAAGTACTTATGCCAGGTGTGGTGGCACACTCTTGTAATCCCATTCTGATGTCTGTTTGGCTCCAAAGCCTGCTTCTTAGTAACTACTAATTCTATACTGTCTTCTAAGACAATCATAGTCAGATGGAGAAACCTGTTTTAAAATGAAGATCTGAGTATATACAGAAAGTAGCCAAGCACTGCGCATGCCCCCCGGTGTCCACACCGGTGTTGAAGCACGGGCGTGGAGCGGGCGGGACTTCTTTCCATGGGTGACTTGATGTGTTGGGGCAAGGGTGCAGGGTGCACCGCAGAGATTCTTGTCAGCAAAACATTGGTTTCCTTTCACCCTTCTTTTTCACGGAATCTAATTATAGTTCATAGTCTTATTTTTCCAATTATGTAAACCACCTGTATCCTTTTAAAAAATATATTGGGGCAATGTAATCATACATCATCGTGATTTAAAGTGATGCATTCATATCTGCACACATCTCCTGGCGTGCTCCCTCTCCCTCTCTGTACCTGCTAGTGAGATTGGTAGAGACCTCTTCATATAGGAACATCACTTAATCTGTTTCCATCCTCAAGTTACCTTTTTATTTCAGGGGGTTGGGTGGACCTGAGGATTGAACCAGGAGTGTTCTGCCTCTGAGCTACAACCCAGGCCCGACTTTATGGGTTTTTTTTGAAACAGGGTCTCGCTAAGTTACCAAGTTACCGCATGTTGCTGGTCTAGAACCTGTGATCCTCTCATATCAGCTTCCAAAGTTCTGGGATTATAGGCATGCACCACTGCGTCTGGCTCTCAAGCCTCCTTTCCCAATTCCCCTTCTCTTTTTGCCAGTCCTCTTCAACAAGTCTACCGGGTCTCTCTTCTTTTAGGAAGGGGTACCATGTCAGCCATTTTCTGTTCCAATAAGAAAGCATGGTTAGAGGTCTCTCTCAGAAAAATGC
Source organism: Graphiurus murinus (assembly GCA_004027655.1). NCBI lineage: Eukaryota > Metazoa > Chordata > Mammalia > Rodentia > Gliridae > Graphiurus > Graphiurus murinus. The sequence continues at coordinate 45,737 of PVLC010001709.1, read as the reverse complement.
AGTGATTCTCAGCATCCTTATTTCATAACACAGTACTATGTCGTTTACAACTGGGTTAAGCTCTGAATTGACCAGGAATTCAATCGAAATAAAAGCTTCTTGTTCTCTCATGCAAGGACATAGACAGCTCCAGACCAGGGCCCCGCTCTTGGTGGTCACTGGAGCTATAGGAATCTCCTTCCCTTCCCTCTCACCCTGCTTGGCCCTGGTTTCTGTGCTCAGGCACCTCTCAGTCATGGTGGCTAGTACCAATTCAGCCACCACATTGAGGAAGGAGGAAAAGTAGGAAAGGATTTTCCTGGGTCATTGGCCTTCTGTTAGAAAATTTCCTAGAAGTTTACTGCTTAAGTTTTGTTTGTTTGTTTGTTTGTTTTGGGTACTGGGGATTGAACTCAGGGGCATTCTACCTCCGAGCTATACCTCCAGCCCTATTTTTTATTCTTTTTTTTTTTTTTTTTTTTTTTTTTTTTTTT
>PVLC010001709.1:0-45164 GCA_004027655.1 Graphiurus murinus | reverse complement strand
TATTTTTTATTCTTTATTTGGAAACCAGGTCTCACTAAGTTGCGGAGTAACTCACTAGGTAGCTGAGGCTGGCCGCGAACCCGGATCCTCTGGTCTCAGTCTCCCAAATGCCGGGATTACAAGCGTGCGCCACCACGCCCAGCTTAAGTGTTGCTTCTAAATCTCATTGGCTACCTTTTCTTAAAAAGTGGCAAAGAAACAGGGTATTTTGGATCCATACATTATCACTGACACGCCTTCTCATCTTCTAAGGAATCTGTGGCTAAGAAAGAAGGAGAAAGCGCATGTTACATAGGCAGCAAGTGCCTACTGGTTTCCCTCTTTAACACATAAATTTATTTTTTTTTCCTTTTACTAAAATATAAGGTACATGTTGCAAAGAAATTCCCATCTGTCTGAAAGAGTCAGTGACTGCTTCCATGCATGCGTGTGCACCTGTGTCACCAAGAGGAGAAGTCTCAGCACCTGAGAAGGGTCTCTGGCTTTGTCTTTTAGATTTTGATTATGAGATACCTTAATTCTAGCAATCTCCTTTTGTCTCCTAAATTGCATGTTTTTTAAAAAGCACCCAGATATAGCTCTCATTAGTCTGAGAATACAGTGATCAATCGTTGAATTAGATGGTAGTGAGAAACGGGTGGGTGGAAGTCTGAGTAAAGCAGCCTTCTTCCTGACTCGGGGGCAGCCCAGCGCTTGTCTGTAGATGAATCATCTGTCTCTGATGAGCTGCTTTCTTCTTACCAAGTCTCATTGAATGTCACTCTGTTTTTCATGGAGTGTTGTTGTTGTCTTTGTCGGGCTTTTCCCTTATTTTTAAATTTAGGTTTTTTCTTTGTTTTAAACCTTCCCCTGTCCCCTAAAACTGGTATGGATGCCCCACCGCTGCGTTCCTATATAACTGGGCTTCTCAGTATCCGTAGTACTCTGTTTGCTTATTTCCTTTTGTCTGACGTGCACAGGATACTAAACATGTTTTATCATAAGTGCCAAATTGTATTTCCTGCCGTATTCCCAAGGCCCGCATGCAATAGGTGCTCTACAAGTGTCTATTGAACAAATGTTGCATAAACAAGGCAGTAAATTCCCACCAAGATCATCTCACAAAGGGTAGTATGAAAGATGAGAGTTTCTGTCGTTTTTTATGTGCTTTTATTGGCGCATGGTAATTATATATCATAGTGAGGTTCAACGTCTTACAGACAGACACACGTCTATATTTTGGTGTGTCTCCCCTCAGGTCCCTGAACATACATGAGATCGGTGACCCCTTCACTCATGGGCACAGCGTCATCTAAACTGTTTCCTTCATCAGTTCTTCCCTTTCCCTCTCTACGTCCCTCCCGTCCCCTTCCACTCCTCTACTGGTCACACTCCTCAATTACCTAAAGTCCCTTTTCTTTCCCATTTTCTCCCTAGTTTTATCACATATTCACAAATGGTAGAAAGGTATTTGAACCAAAGTTTACTTATAGAGGTAATAGGTGTATTGCATCTATTTGAAGATGAAAAATAATTTGTGTAGAATATCTAGCACAATGCATGGCTAATAGTTATAGTAAACATTTGATACATGATATCTGTTATTTTAATGGCTGTATTAAGTCGTTGTTTGCCAGTCTTGGTGCCCCATGTGACTGTGAACTCATGGTACCCAGCCAGGGAGAGCTGTCACTACAAAGAGTCCTCCTATCCTAGAAGGCACAAGAGGGTTCACACATCTTTATTGCTTCTCTGAGGAGTCTACCTTCTCAGATATTCCTACACAGAAAGCAGTTCTTTCAAGCTCTGTGGAGAAGGGAATAAAAGGGACGCTCACCGTCTCCTGAGAGACAAGGTGTAAGAGCTTTGCGGCAGACCTGCTTAAGAGTGTCACTGTGGCACATTATCCAGACATCCTCTCTGGAAGTCTTTGAAAATAATCATTTGTATTAGCTGATTAAGACAGGCTGAAGACCTGCAGAAGAGCCACATGACCTCTCAAAATTGATTTCTTCCCTTTGATTCAGCAAAATACCAGTAAGTTCCCGCACTTTGCCGTGGAGGTAAAATTTAGAAGTATTTCACAGTAGAGAGGGAAAGGTCAGCTATAAAAAGGAAACCTGTGTATCTTGATTCTCTGGCAAACCTATGTTCGCATTTAAAATATTTTTATTGGGCAAAATGATGTTAATTCTGTAATTAGGTTTTACAGATTTAATTATAACAGTAGGGTTAAGAATAGTTGCCACGTGTCGTGTGTGAAGTGGCAGGCCAGTGACAAGTGCTTTGTAGAAGTGGGCTCTTTTAACTATTACTTATCCATCATCACCTGTCACAGAAGACACCCTGTGCAGGAATTACTTGTTAAGCCATAACTGTAAGCCAGAAACTTCATTTATCCATTCCTTCTTTCGGTGTTTTAGTGAGCACCTTTTATGTCTGAGACATTTCTAAAAGTGAGAATTGAAAAGATTTAGCTGCCTGCCCAGGATTGCACTGCTTTTAAAGGGAAGACCAGGGTTCAAAAGGAATTGAACCTTACTCCAAAACTCTGGGCTCTGGATCATTGATTCTGCTGGGTCTCCATAATAGTAGTTTTCTTCATAAAATGCTTTCACATACCATCTTTCCTCATTCCCCAACATCCATGCGAAAAAGATAGCCTGGGGCCGCAGAGGCATCTGTCCGAGGGCAGCGGTGGGAACTGGCTCCAGCAGAGCCTCTGGAGTACTTCCTGTTGGGCCCTGTGAACCCATGTGGCATCTGAGCTAAGATGCTGGTTGGTGGTGCTGTGAAGCAGGGTTAGTCTCCTCCTGCCGGGCTTCTGACTGTTGTGCAGCAGCACACCGACCCAGGTGGCAGCTTTGAGGAAGTGGCACCCTAGGAAAAGTAGCCACAAAGGTAAGGTCGGCCAGCCGAGATTGTGTACCAGTGGACAGAAGCAGCCTCGGAAGGGCTCCTGGCCCCTGGTTGCTAAGAGATGGTCTGTGTGGCATGGCGGGGGCTACAAGATGACAAAGCTGCCCCGGCGCACAGTGACGTGTGTCGGGGGCAGTAGGGTGTGTCTGACACAGCGCCCTTGCAGGAGCAGGTCCCATTGTGGCCCAGAGGGAACATATTGGAATAGAGCTGGCTGTACTTCCCCAAGAAAGGACCCTGTGGTGGGTTCCCGGGGAGGGGTGCTGGGTGCTGAGAAAGGCACTCCGGGGCGAGTGTCCGGTGGTTGGAGGTTGCTAAGTGTGGAAGCACAGAGCCCTAGTCTCCCATTTATACAGATGTGCACTGTCCTCCTGGCCCCAGCGCTCACAGCCTTGTGACTTTGAGGACATTTCGTAAACTATCAAAGTCTGGATTTTTTCTAGTTTGTGAAGTAGGGATTATAATGTCTGTGTCAGGAGTTAGAAGTTTAATATATGTGTACATGTGCATGCACGTGTGTGCGCGCGTGTGTGCGCGCGTGTGTGCGCATGCGTGTGTAGCTCTCCCTCGGCCATGGTTTCACATTCTGCATGCTAGCTGCTGTCAACTATGCTCCCTGAAACTATTAAACAAGGTTGCAGAAATTAACAGTTGTTAAGTTTTAAATTGTGCACTCTTCTGAGCAGTGTGATAAACTCTCATGTGGTCCAGGTTCCTTCTGCTCAAAACATGAATCACCCCTTTATTGGCGTGCCCACACCGCCTACTCTGCCTGTCACTGCGTGGCTGTGGAAGTGCCACAGAGCTGTGTTCAGGTGACCAGGCTCCCAAAGTGCAGGAGCCCTGCTTCCAGACATTCACATGTGCCGAAGACAAAAGTGAAAGCACTTCCTTTTAGTGAAAAAATGAAGCAAAGTTCTCCACTTTTCTTTTTTTTAAGTACTAGGGAATGAACCCAGAGACATTCTAACTCCAAGCTACACCCCCCCAGCTAGAATGAAAGTTCTCATTTTAATAAGAAAAGAAATTCATATACTGAGTAGTATCTATAAAAGTGTGAAGAAGAAAAAGAAACTCTGCTTTTGCCCTCCCACCTCAAACCACGAAAGTTATGGCCGTAGGTTATGATGATAAAGGCTTAGTTAAAATGGGAAAGTTATTATATAATGGGCCTTGGAACCATCTGAAGTTTAAAGCATCCACTTCGGGTCTAAATCCATCCCCCACAGATAACGGGGGACACACACTCACCACAAAACCTAAGGGGTAGGTATACTTAAAAGTCTATACAAGAAAACTAACACTAATGCCATAGTGAAATTCAGGTTTTCGTTGTCCTCAGCTTTATAAAAATAGCTTAACTAGAGCCGGGCGTGGTGGCGCACGCTTGTAATCCCAGCATTTGGGAGGCTGAGACCGGAGGATCCGGGTTTGCGGCCAGCCTCAGCTACCTAGAGAGGCACTCTGCAACTTAGTGAGACTCGGTTTCAGAATAAAGAATAAAAAATAGGGCCGGGGGTATAGCTTGGAGGTAGAACGCCCCTGAGTTCAATCCCCAGTACCGCAAAAAAAAAAAAAAAAAAAAAAAAAAAATAGCTTAACTATAAATGGTTAAAATTTCATTTTTAATTACTAATTAATGAGGAATGAAGGGATCTGTTTTCTCTTCTTTCATTTGAAAATTCAATTTTATCCCTGAAAAAAATTGATGAGGGATACATTTTTGGTTATAATTTTTAAAGACTTAATTTTTTGTAAAGTGCTTTTCAGTTCACAGCAAATTTGGGAGGAATGTACAGAGAATTCCCTTACACCTCCTGCCCTGTTGTGAATTGGAATTTTTGTAACTCCTGCATATTTGAATGGGAAACAGGAACAATTCCTCAAGTTGTTTTAAGCCCTTCTTTCCACTTATTCTTTTTGCCACATCTTATCCTGTAGCTTAAGAAACATGGCAGCATAATTTGGTGAGTTTGCCTTTGTCTCCCTCCCCCGTCAGCCTCATGATGAATGTTCTCCAGAGCACTGCGGTGTCTCACAGCCAGGCTAACAATATCAGTTCTGAAAGGTCTGTATTTAGAAAATCAGACCTTCAATTTTTGTGACTTGATAGGATTACAGAACCTTTCTCTTAGATAGAGAGGGATTTTCTGGTTAAACTATAAATTTGGTTAGGCCTTTTAAATTGAAAATTATTTAAATATTCCAATTACAATCATACCTTAGAGATATGTGGGTTCAGTTCCAGACTACTGCAATAAAGTGAATATTGCAATAAAGCAAGTCACACAGATTTTTTGGTTTCCTAGTGCATATAAAAGTTATGTTTACACTATACTGTGGTCTATTAAGTATGCAATAGCATTATGTCTACAACAATGTGCATTCTTTAATTAAAAAATATTTTATTGCTAAAAAATGCTAATGATATTGGAGCCGTCAGTAAGTCATGATTTTTTTGCTGGTGGACACTGCAGCCTGCTCAGGATGGCGGTTGCTGAAGGCAATCTCTGTTTTCGAGCAGTGGGTTTCAAGAATGGGTCTAAAATACTTAATAAACCATGGTGCAAACAGATGTGCTGTTCTCCAGGCTTTGTTCTGTAATAGAGCACAGGCAGAGTGGATTTAGAATCATCTTAAGGGCCCTACGATTTTGGGAATGGTAAATGAGAACTGGCTTCAAACCTAAAGTCACCAGCTACGTTATCACCTAACTGAAGTCAGCCAGTGCTTTGAAACTTGAGAGCAAGGCATGGACTTCTCCTCTCTAGCTATGGAAGTCCTTGATGACATCTCCTAATATAAGCTGTTTCATCAACATTGCAAATCTTACTTAGTGTAGCCACCTTCATCATTTATCTTAGCTCAATCTTCTGGATAACTTGCTGTAGCTCCTACATCAACATTTGCATCAGTCTTATAGTGTTATGTTGTGGAGATGGCTTCCTTCTTTCAAGCTCATGAACCAGACTTTGCTGGCATCAAGCTTCTCCTCTCAAGCCTCCTCAACTCTCTTGGTCTTCATGGAATTAGGAGAGCCAGGGCCATGTTCTGGATTAGGCTTTGGTTTGAGGGAATGTTGTGGCTACCTTGATCTTCTGTCTAGACCACTAAAATGTTCTCTATATCAGCAATAAGGCTTTTTCAGCTTTTTTGTTGTTCATGTGTTCACTACAGTACCATTTTTAATGTCCTTTTCCTGGCTGTTTGGCAAAAGAGACCTAGCTGTAGGCCTATCTCGACATTCCTTGAGAAGCTTTGCCTTTTCCACTTTTGATTTAAAACAAGAGACCTTTGACTCTTCCTTTCAGTTGAACACACATAGACCATTGTGTGGTTATTAATGGTCCTAATTTCAATAATGTTCTGTCTCGTGGAATCAGGAGACCTGAGGAGCGGTGGGAGAAGACCTGTGTGGCAAAGAAGTCAGAACACACACGTGTATTAAGTTTGCCCTCTTCCATGAGTGCAGTTCATGCGCCCTAAAATAATTATAATACTAATAGATCACCATGATAGATACAATAATAGTGAAAAGTTTGAAATTTTGCAAAAATTACAAATGTGACACAGAGACATGAAGTGAACACACACGGGAAAAATGGCACCAGTCGATGTGTTTGATGCAAAGTTGCCAAGAACCTTCAATTAGTAAAAAATGTGATATCTTTAGAGCACAACAAAGCAAACTGTAATAAAATAAGATACACCTATATTGGCAAATGTATGTGAATTCCAATTTCTAAGAATAATTATTTATTTCAAACCTAAGTTTATGTAGAAACATAAACTTCCTCATATTTTTGGCACTAAACAATGCATACCAATTAGGGAACAGAAGCTGTTGCCATGCTGAAACTGTTTTTGATGATTTAGAGGAATGTATATTTATGCATTGCTTTTATGAAATCCTAATTTTTCTCTTTTTCACCTATCTGCTATAGAAGACAGATACTCAGAGGCCACTGTGGCCCTAATTCAAGAGGGCCCAGCTATTGTTTGAGCTAGTGGCTGACTTTGGTATTTTCCAGGTGGTGCTAATTCTGCAGGGATGGAGGAGGTAAGGTTTATAGAGGCTTACACCTAGATTTCAGGGGAAGGCCTAGGAAGCAGGGCGCCTTGTAACAGGATAAGAATCCCTGGGGTTAAGCCACGAGGGCACAGTTTGTGAAGCTGTGGGAGTAAAGCCGGAGCTGTAGAGGAGACCTGCGAGAAATGTGGACCATCTGCCAAGAAAGGCTGCGAGCTCCAGGAAGTAGAGCCAGGCCAAGAGAGCGGCCACACCCGCTACAACCCACATGGCGATAAGAATGGAGCTGCTGAAGCCCTGTGGAGGTCACATCTCACCACCAAGCATCCAGTGCTGGATGTGGTGCTACAGGATTTAATGTTTGCCCTTCCCGGTTTCAGTTTTGTTTTGGATCCAGTCCTTTTGCTATACCCCCTATTCCTCTCCCTTTGGACGTGCAAATGCTTATTCTATGCTATTGTTTGTTGGAAGCATGTGAGGTTTTTTGTTGTTTTTTTTTTTTAAACAGGGGCTCACAGTTGAAAGTCTGCCTTAAGTCTCAAAGGAGACTTTGGACATTTGATCAATTTTGGAGCTGTTAAGACTATGGGGACTCTTGGTGATCGACTGACTGTACTTTGTACTGTGAGATGGACAAGTGCTTCTTGGGGCCAGGGGTAGGATGTTATGGTTTGGATATAAAATATCCCTCAGAAAAGCTTCGATAATGTAACCAGATTCGGAGGTGGAGGATGGCTAGAGCAGGTAGATCACTGGGGCTTGGCCTTGGGGACTGTATCTGTCCCTCCCACCCCCCATCTTGTGCTCTATGAGCTGAAGGTGCTCTTCCTCCTCTACCACACCCTAAAGTCCTGCAGTCGAGCTGTTCTTGATGTGAGCCAACTGATTATGGCCTGATCTCTAAAATCGTAACCGCTAAAGTAAACGCTGCTTCTCTAAGTTGAGCTTGTCATGTATTTTGGTCATAGTGATGAAAAAGCTGACTAAAACAACTGCAGTTTTTCTTGAAGCGACAGGCTCACTTTATTCATTTTTTAGGAAACATCTGCCAGAGACCCCATGATTTGCTGCCATTCATTCTTTGATGTAAAAGTGATGCTTTGTGAAAAGAGCAACTAGCTGCCCCAGGTTCAGAGTTGCCCGGGCGCTGGTCTTAAAAGCCACTGCCACACTTCAGTCTGCCTGGAATCTCGCAAGAGAGCTCTTCCTGGCTTCATAGAGTCGTGCACAGGTGTGATCAGGAATTGAGAGATGGTAGAATTATGAATGATTAGGTGCAAATGCCTTGATTGTTGGTAAAGAAATCAATGATTTTACCCACCACATTTGGTGCAAATGTCAGCATAATGAAAAAGACAAGCAACATCTTGGTATTATTGTAAGAATATTTTAACATGATGGACCCTAAGGGTCCAGGCTGCATACTGAAAACCACTGTTCTAGACCATTTCAAAGATAATAAGATATATTAATGTTGTGGGAGAGAGATGGATTAGTGATGAATCTAGCAACAAGAAACTTATAAAGTAAGTTGTCTAAAACATTGTAAACCTTGTACAGCTTTCCCATCAAATGAATTGTCCTCCCATCCTGAGCTCCTTGAGGGCCGAAATGTCAGACTCGATTGCCTGCCACATGGTAAAGCACCGAGTGTACCCCACACATCAGAATTGCTCCCACAATGTCCCAATTCTCAGGTGACAAGAGACAAAAGGTTAACATGCATGTTTTGAGTCTTAATATATTTAGCAAACACAGAAGACAGCGATGAAGGGAAGGTAGCATCTCTTTTTCCAGATTAGGTGGCAGTGGCCCTAGGTTTGGAGAAGGTGCCAGTGGTGCTGGTGAAAGCTGTCAAGGAAAGGGCCAGAGGGGAGCAGGTGACTGGACTGTGGCTCTAACTCTTCTTTCATACAACTAGTGCAACCTGATTTTGTAACTTATACAATATCCTCCTGAAAAAATATTATTAAATGTTATGAAAGAACTATTAGATAAGTAAGGCTATTATTGAAAGCAGATTGGAAAGTTTCTGGCCATTTTCATTCAACTATGATAATGAGAAGAAAGGCATAGTCTCCAATTTTTATTTTAGATATTACTTTTCATTACTTGGCTTTATCTACAGAAATTCTTAATGGTTAGTCCAAGGACCTAAGAAGAATAGAAATACTAGACAGGCCTCAGTCTAGGTGCATTTAGTGGCTGCACCTGTCCAGTCCTTCAGGTTTTCCCAGTCACATAATAAGCACTTAACCATAATGAGCACATATATAATCTTCCATAAAAAAACAGGTCAAAATAATCAGGAAAAATAGCCCTTTTGAATTAAATTCAAATAGTAAGAAACTTAGTCATTTGACTTCTGAAGGGGATTCACTACCCTCCACCCTGCAGTGGAAGTAGTGAGAGGAAAGGAGAGAAGAGAAGAGAAGGAGAATCGACTTGGAACATCTGTCTATGCCACTTGTCACAGGAGAAGAGTTGATCCCAGGAAGGGCTGGAGGAGTTGCCATTGAGGGAGACCAGGGAATGCAACTCAGGACCAGCAAGGTCCTTGGCTGACAGAAAAGAGCTTCAGCACAAGGCAGCAGAAACAGATTTATTTAGGAAAGCAAGAAATACACATTTAAGGTAAAATGCAGGCCATTTTACCATTTTATCTCAGAGTGAGAGAGATGCATTTGGGGTCTCATGGCTCTTCTAGGAGATTTCCATGAGCGGTGGCTGGGAGGAGGTATGTGGGGTGGGCATCACTCCAGTGCTCACAAGATGGTTTAGTGTCTCGGTCTTCTTCAGGTCCTGGTGGGACCTTCACTATCTTACCAGCGGCCATCTCTTTAAGATACTCAAGGGCTTCCAGCGCCCAAAGAAGTTACTCTTCTGTTTAAACCATTTACAGGTGCGATGGCAAATAGTGCCCAAGGAGATTGCTCTTTTTTATGACCTCTGTCCTCTGACCAACAGGGTTTCTCTGCTGTGTAGATAATCAACAGCTCAAAGTATTTTGTAAGTTAGTTTCCAGTATGGTGTCCAGCCACCTTGTTGGAATTTTTGTGTTGGTCACTGTTGTCTGATCCATAGATACCTCTTTGAGTGGCCAGGGTAATTATTAAAGACTTGTAAATTCCTCAGAAACGTGGGACTAGCAGACCTAGCTGAGCAGTTAAGAGCAGTGGGGAACATTGCCACAGGCCTCCATATTAAAGTTAAATTTTCTTCGTTTTTTCTTAATATCTGCTTTCTACCTATTCCTATTATTTCTTCTGTCCCACCTCACACCCATCCCTCCTTAAAATTCCACAAAGTATCAGAAGAAAGTTTTGAAAGATTCCTCAGAAAAAGGAAGCAGATGAAACCAGATCTATGAAAAAACAAAACTAGGCATCACCCTGTTCAAGAGAAGGGTGCTGTGATTGTGGCCTGGCTGAGGGAATGCTGACGCTCACGTTGGAGGAGGAGATGTGCCGAGTGGCTCTAGGCCTTCTACCTCTGGCTGATGGAGGAGCTGCCTCCGGTTCTGGTCCAGTCTGAAAGGGCAGAGCTAGTGCCCCAGGCTGTGTGAATGGAAGAGGTTGTGTACCAGGGATAAAGAGAGGGCAGATAAGCAGAAGAACGGGATAGCCAATAAGCAGATGCTTGCAGCGTGTCAAAAGGATGAATGCCTGACTCCTTGGTAGCATTCCAGATAAGGAGGCCAGCGCCCTCGCATGGGCACCCGCAGACCTGATAGCCCTCATAGACCTGCCCCCACCACGTGGTCATCCTTAGATAGCCCGTGGGCCATTCAGAGCTTGGGGGGCATTTTATTTTGCTTCATTTGTATGCATGTAAAGGAGACAGAATAATATTCACTTAATAGAATTGTCATGAGGTTAAATGAGATCTTTATATATAAAAAGTATTTTAATTACTGAAATGTAATTATGGATTAGGTGTATAATTACGTATTAGTGCCTCTCTGTATATTAGGCAAGGTACTCATTTCCTTTCTCTGATCAGTCAGACCCCATTCCCCTCTAACTGCTTTCCTTCTCTTTCAGTGGCTCAGCTCCTCAAGGTCACCTTGGTTAGCATGCCTGTAGTGACCTTCCCGCCTTGCCTTCTTCTCCCCTCCCAGCAAAGCCAGACTCTGACCCCAGGCTCTGTGGGCACACCTCTGCACTAGTGCATACGTATACCTCTTCTGCTCAAATGTGTTTGTCTTTTTCCACTAGCTTCTTGAGAACAAAGATAACATCATATTTGTTTCTGTATCTCCATTTTTCATTTTGAAACAGGGTCTTACTAGGTTGCTGAGAGTCCCTCTAGATCGCTGAGGCTGTCCTTGAGCCAGCAATCCTCCTGTCTCAGCCTCCCAAGTACTAGGATTTATAGACATGTGCCACCACACCCGGCTCAGCACAGTGTGTTTGACACATGGTTAGAGCCCAGAAGTATTTGCTGAATACATGACTGCACATGGACTTCGGACTTCATTGTGCTTTATTTTTTCAAGTGTACTCAACATTCCAAAAGTGACTCCTGAGTCCTTCCATCATATATTCTCTAGAATTGAAGGAAATGGAGAAGACTCTTTGTGTGTGTGTGTGTGTGTGTGTGTGTGTGGTACCAGGGATTGAACCTAGGGGCATTCTACCTCTAGGCTACACCCCCAGCCCTATTTTTATTCGTTATTTTGAAACAGGTCTCACTAAGTTGCAGAAAGCCTCACTAAGCAGCTGAGGCTTGCCACAAACCTGTGATCTTCCTGTCTTAGCCTCCCAAGTACTGGGATCACAAGTGTGTGCCACTGCACCTGGCTGTGAGATGACTCTTTTCAACTGTATCCACTAATGTCACTTGGCCTTTTCTTTTTTTTTTTTTTTTTTTGCGGTACTGGGGATTGAACTCAGGGGCATTCTACCTCCGAGCTACACCCCCAGCCCTATTTTTTTATTCTTTATTTTGAAACCGAGTCTCACTAAGTTGCGAAGTGCCTCACTAGGTAGCTGAGGCTGGCCGCGAACCCGGATCCTCCGGTCTCAGCCTCCCGAATGCTAGGATTACAAGTGTGTGCCACCACGCCCGGCACTTGGCCTTTTCTAAATTGCCCCAGGCACATGGATTCTCACCAGTTGTGCTGTACTTTATTGAACAAGTATTTACTGAGTAACTACTGTGCCATAGTTCTGAGAGCATTGAGGAACATGAGTGAAGAAAGCAGACACAGGCGCCTCTCTTGCAGGTCCCCCATTCTCATTCAACTGCGGGTCGATAGAGAATAAGCATAGTAAGTTCATGCACTACGGTGTATCCAAGGTGGCAGACACAGTGCAGCAAGGTGGGTGGTTAGAGTCACCAGAGTCAGGGTTGCAGTTGTCATCCAAGTGGACGTCGCTAAAACAGAATCACACAAGCACAGACTTAAGGGAGTGAAGTTAGCCACACAGATATTTGTTGGTTGGTGTAGTCCAGGCAAAGGAATTAGCCAGTAACAAGAATGGTTCCAAACATTTTGTTCTAAACAAACAAGATAAATAATCGACTGTCAGATAAAATATAGGAAGACTTGGGTGGAGCAGATTTAGGGCTAAGGTCAGACATTCAGTATAATCTGGGCCTTGTTACATTTGAGACATCTGGTAGACCTCCAAGTTAGAAGTGTGAAGGAGGCAGTTAGTACATGAATGCGAACCTTAGGAAAAATGCCTGGACAGAAGCTATAAACGTGGGAGGTTTTGCTGTTTAAATTTTATTTAAAGCCAGGAGAACAGATAAGATCGCCAAGCAATTGTTCTGTAAGAAAAAAGGGGACCGAAGTCTGAACTCGGGAACACTCCAACTTTAAGAGGTATGAGAGAACAGGAGAAACTGGCGTGTTGACTGATAAGAAATGAACGAAGAATAAAGAAAACCAGGCAATATACTCTACTGGAAGCCAAGTATTGAAAGAATATCAAGAAAAAAGATGTCATCACCTGGACAACCTCCAATTGGTCACATAACCTGAGAACTAAGAATTAACCGTCAAATTTGGCAACTTAGAATTTATTGGTTACCTTGACAGCGGCTGAAAAGTTTAAGGGGAGTAGTGAAAATGTCTGGTTTATTTGAAAGGATAATGTAATACTAAAACCTAAAAGAGAAAACTCACAGAGAGTGACACAGAACAAAGTGCCAATTTAAGTATTAATGGCAATCCTGGTATGGTGTGGAGTGATTGGAATGACGGTGGTGCCGTCATTGGACAAGAAGAGCCCCGGGGACTGAGAAGCTTGCTCTTTGGAAGGATTATCTGCCCTCAAGCCGAAACCACCAAGACTTAGGACTCAGGATGGAGATGCTGTTGGTAGCTCCACAGCTGGGTGCTGGCGGGAGGCGTGAAGCCGGGTGGTCTGGAGGCGGCGGTGGTGGATACATACCAGGGCAGAGGGTTAGTGAGCAGAATGCTAGGCCTTCCTCTACGCCCAGTGCACCTTTGGCTTTAGGAAATGAAGATAACCTGGAGAGGCTAGGGGGCAGAATTAGAGGTGAGTTAAGTTTCCATTGAGCGAGATTTCAGAGAGACTGAGAACATACAGGGGCCTTGGCCACAGTGGATCACCGAGTTGGGTAGAGGATTAGGACTCCGGAGGGATGTGGAGAACTCTCGGCGTGCAGAGAGTGGAGTAATGTTGTGGTCTAGGGCTTCCCGAGCTGATACAAAGGCAAGCAAGGGGCCGAATGAGATTGGTTCCAGTGGCTTTCAAGTTGAGATTGGAGAGGGGGCATGGAGGTTGAGTGATAGCGGGAGGAAGGATAACTGTCAGGAGATCCTTCTTAACCCACTCACGGGATGATCTCAGGGAGAGGGGACTTCATCCTAGTTGGAGTTTGCAGTGTGGCCCTGCAGCTGCTTCTGTGGACGGATGGAGGGCAGAAAGCCTTGGGAGACAGTTTGCACCTTGACTACAAGGGGAGGGTCACAGGGTCATACCATCCTCCAATGCTGGGGCTTTCTTGACCCCGGTTGATGGAATTAAAAGCCCCGGGAAAGCCAGGAATCATGCTGAGCACCCCAGCTGTCTCTGACCCCGATCTGGAGCTGGGCTGGGGAAGGAGGGCAGAGGCTTGGGAGATGTGGTCTTAGCACTCGTAGGAGAAGCCCATTCTTGCCCTGTTGAGGCAGAGGCTGCCCCTTGATCCCTTTTGATGGAGTTGAGGAGTGCTCAACTGCATGTACGTTTTCTTGCCTGTTATTAATAAGTTGCATCCAGGGATGAAGGGTTGTTAGTGTTTTTTCCCCTTTGCCATATCTTGGGTTCGTAGTTTATCCTTGGGAAATAGGACACGTCTTTGGTTAATAGACGTTTGAGGTGCAGGAAATGAAATGCTGCGAAAGCAATTCAGATGGAACTGACAGGTGGGAGAGGGGCTCAGCTGCTCTGCCTCTCGGCTTGATGACAGTCCTGCGGTAAATAATCAGAAACTGGGTGAAATGATAGCAAATGTCAGCTTCAAGTTTTCACTTGTCAAAACTAAGATTGTCTTATCACCAAGCCATTGCTGGACCAAATTATTACTACCTTTTATCCTCCTGTTCATTGGAAAACATTCTTCCTTCCCCCACCCTTTCTTTTTTCTTTTTTTTTTTTTTTAATGCTGAACTATGTTAAAGCACTTCACAGACAAATTTCCAGTCTACAGATGTTCATTACCGCTCATTTCTTTTAATAAAGAGGCTTACTTTGGTCAGAAAGCCCTTGCTGGACTCGATTAGTCTCAATACCTACTCTTTATAGTTCCAAGTTAAACAGTTAGGAGCTTAGTAAAGGAACTTCTCTTCAGTTTTATGAAGAGGTTACTGTCATTTGTGCCACAAAGATAGAATCCTCAAGAACATCCAGTTTTATTTTTCCAAGGAACCATTTATGATGTAATTTCTGACCTTTAGAAAGAAGACCAAGGTTCATTTAATTTAGTATTGAGTTTCTAAAAGGCATTTGCCAGTTTATTTTCAGCAAAATGAGAAGTTATTTGACTGTTTGGGGGCCAGATGCTGCGACGAGCCCTGGAGAATGCTAGAGCTGCCGGGGTGAGACTCGGGGCCAGTCAGCCCCTGGCCTGGACCCCGGGCGTGAGGCCCAGCAAGCAGCTCCTCTCCCCAGGCGGCACCGAGGGCCAAGGGCCACGTTGAGACACAGATGTCACGGCTAATACTTGACACTAACATTGTATCAAAAGGTTTGATTGGATCTGAATTTCTGTTCTCAAGAGAAGAAAGAAATATTTTACTTTTAAAGTGCCCACATATTTAAAGCTATAGTATCTTCAGTAAGAAGCCATATCGTTTCTTTGGTTGTTCCTTTATGTTGGTTTCATTATTTTGTTATTGTTGTTGTTTTTGCAGTAGTGGGGATTGAACCCAGGGGCATTCTACCTCCGAGCTATACCCCCAGCCCTATGTTTTATTCTTTATTTTTTGAAACAGGGTTTCACTAAGTTGTGGAGTGCCTCACTAGGTAGCTGAAGCTGGCCGCGAACCCAGATCCTCCGGTCTCAGCCTCCCAAATGCTGGGATTACAAGCGCGCCACCATGCCCGGCTTGGTTTTTAATTTTTTTTTTTTTTTTAATGTGAAAATTTAGCCATTCTTTTGTCAGCTCGTCCCTCTTCTTTCTTCTCACTGTAAATGTTTGTTATACCTGGAGGAAAAATTAGGACCACAGAAAGGGAGGGGAGGGACTTGAGGCCAGAGAGAACTAAAGCAGTTCCAGGTGCTGTAATCATGCAACGCTGAGTTTCCTGTGGACGCTGACTTGTGTTTCTGAGCATGAGAAGGGACCATGTGAACCCCAGGGGAGCAAACGAGAGGACAGCAGGCACCTCCCATTAAGTGGTCTGTCGTGGAGAGCAGAGCCGGCCTCCAGCACGTGTCAGTAAGTGCCCCACTTCCAGGTTGTGTGACCTGGAGCCTCGGGGCTTGATCTCAACGAGCAGGCGATTTTAGATGAAATACGGTCAGGCCCACGAGAAGCCGTCAGGGTGGCAGAGGTCGAGCTCACAATAGCTCATTCCTTTCACACTCCTCTTCATTCCGTTTATAAATTCTCTAGGAGTACGAGCCCTCGATTTGAAGACCATTTTTAAAAACTCTGTAGCTACATGTACGTCTGTGGGAAAGTTGTACATTGCCATTTAGTATAGTATCAGCTGTGTTAGTGACTGTCCTGTGTCCCAGCAATATTCAGCAAAGCTCAACAGCACATTGCTGTGAACTTCTGTTTGCAAGAGAAATAGCACCTCATAGCAGTATGTTAGATTACACCTAATTAACCTTCAAGGATATGAGTAAGCCAGAAAAACAAACTATGCCCTATATTCTATGCACAGAGGACACGTGTTCTACTGAGGATTATTTTGACCCATGCATTCTATTAACACGTAGTAGCTCTGTCTGATAGAACCACTTGTAGATGCCGATTTCCCAACCTGTTTCCCGCCTCTGCTTTAGGTATCCTGTTCCTCCTGCCTGGCAGGCCCTTGCCGCCATTGCCCCTGTTCCTACTTCCCTGGCCTTTCAGAATGCTGATCCGGCATTGTGTCCTCTAAGTAGCCATTCTGGGCACGCTGGCATGGCGGAGGAGCCCCCCTCCATGTGCCAGTCCCTCCAGACCAACAGGATGAGGACTGAACCCGCACCGTGCTGGGAGCTGGCCAGGCTGGACCGGAAGGGCTCTCTGTGGAGCCGAGTGGCATTTAAGCTGATACCTACTTGGGAGGCAGCTCAGAGGAGAGAAGAGAAGAGCACTCCTGGCAGGAGTAGTAGTAGATGAGGACTCACCCTACAGGCTTGACAAAAAGGAGCATCTCTCCATTGCCCGCATTCTCATGGGACTCGCTGGGCTCTGCTGCCGTCCTTAGAATTGACGATTAGTCCCTCGTGTCATTTACCCGAGAGGAAACATGGGGCATTGTACCCACCCCTCTGCTGGGCCTTTGACTGAAGCAGGCTCAGCTGTCCTGTCCTCGGTGTCAGCGCGGGCTGGCTTGGCGGGCTTTCCACCGAGCAGTAGTGTCCCTGTCTGTGGAGGAGCGGCAGCCTCCCTGCGACGCCTCCCCGGTCTCCAGGCAGCGCCTAGAGGAGGACTCAGTGCAGGCCAGTCCTCACCACAGGGCTGCCTGGCCTCTGACACAGCTGAGCTGAGTCACTTTCCCCGTCGATTGATTACAGGCTTATTTGATTGTTTGAAGTGGAAATAACAGGGAGGATCGTTTTCCTACAAAATGGAGTAAAAAAGAAAAGCCCTAGAGTGTAGGTAGAAGCTCTTCCCAGACTCTCATCTGGCTTTTCCACAAATCTAATCCTATAACAATGTGCAGTTCAAATACGTTAGGTATATGAGTCTGTTTTGCACTCTCAGTCTACAAAAAGCAGTGCTAAACAGGCTCCCGCCCTCTGGCTATCTCGGACATAGATCAGTTTGCCTCTACTTTGGAAAGATCCTCAGCCTTATGACCGCAGACTCGTGACCAGTTCAGAGAGCCTTCACCTGCTCTCCTGCTGTACGTGGTCATGGACGCCCAGGTGTCTGGCACACCACTCTGAGGATGCAGCCATGCTGATGAAGACGGCTGACCTCGTCCCTTGTTTGTGGTGTCTCATAAAGTGAAGCGTCTGTGCTCACACAGCCAGGCTCTGTGGGAGGCACACGGGGTCACTGTCTGTTGGGTCCAGAGGTGCTCGCCGCTGCCTGCTCAAGCCCAGCCTTGGTTCTTGCCCTTGGCACCAGAGTTGTGCACACAGAGAACTGCATCTCTGCAGACCTCTGTCCTCCGGTCCAGGCCCTGCCTTGGTAGTTTATCATGCACTCTGAGCACGTACTGTGTATTGATTGTCCAGATGTTGTGGTTAAGATATCAAACATACCTATTATGTTATTGAAGTTGGAGAATAAGAGAGGGCCTTTGATAATCCTGAGGCCTAAGGCTTCTGTCCTAGGACCATCATCTAAGAAGGAATGTATTTCATTTTTTAGCCCTGTTCTTTATTATCTGTTAAATTTTTAGATTACTTAAGTGGATATGATCTGAACTCTCAGGCAAATCATGTTGTGCTGTGTTTTCTTTCGTTCATGCAGTGGTGCGGATTATTATGATTATGGACATGGACTCGGTGAGGAGACCTACGATTCCTACGGTAAGTGAGAGGCCAGGATGACCCTGGAGCGAGGGGCGAGTGGCCTTCCCAAGACCTCACCAGTCTGAATAGGAGGGGAAATGCAAATGTGTATTCCTTTTGACGATGAAACAACAGACTCCTTACAGTTACTTCCTCTGCGCATATCTAGCTATTTTCAGAAGCTCCTTTAGTATTTCAATGCAGTAATCAAAAAGAACTAAAAACTTTCAGAAAATTGCAGGAATTCTGATTCTGAACTTAGGTTTTCTGCCATGTGCTGATCTTCTCACTTAATAGAATAGTTGGCCAACTGCAAACACTTGACAGTATGGGTCTTTTCAAAGGCTTTACTTTTAAAGGGAAATGAAGCAATTGAAACTACAGCTCTAAAGTGCTTCTCACACCCCCACTTTATATTTTAATTCATCCCCAGTCTCAAGTCCTCTGAAGAAATTGCCCTGGGAGCTGTTCCCCAGAAGGTTACCAAAGCACTGAGCCAGTGGGAGAAACCAGGTCTGTCAGGCTTATAAGAAGACAGCTGCTCTCCTCTTAATTCAGTGGGAGCTGGTAGAGATGGTGGGGAATCCATGTCCCAAGTCTCAATATGCAGAAGGATGACAGGTTTAATTAAAAGAATTGGCGGCAGCAACGAAACGATAGTAAGAAGTTCCTTTGCCGCAGGGCAGAGAGATCAGAGAACATGAAGCTTCAATCAGCTACAAAGCTCTGAGAATGCCAGGTACTCAGGCAAGTGAGTCAGGATCGTGGTTAATGGATGTTATGACATTTCTCTGAACAAAACTGAAAAGCCATTTCCAGACGTCCCTTATGAAGTGCATTTTGCTGTATCACCTGCTCTGAGCTGTGGTGACCGCACCTTGGTATTTTTTTTTTTATTGTTGTTGTTATTCCTCGCAAACACTTAAGAGAAATACATTGGCCTGCTGACTGCTGTCTACTTAAACTGATGCAAGTTAGCTTGAGGGAATGACGTTGATTGCATGTTCCTATCAAAAGAAGAGGTCATTTTCAGCATTTTTCGTTCACAGCTTTTTAAATTGGTCTCTGTGGACACATGGCTTTTAAATTGCTGTGTGTTGCAGCAGGGAAGTTAACTGTTTGATGTCAGAGACGTGGAGATAATTCCCTGGAAGTCCTGAGGCCGAACAGGTGTTTGATTTCAGGAAGTCAAGATGATAGACTGTCCTTTGTTATTTATGCCGTTGTCCAGTGTGGAGTTAGTACTAGAATGAGTGCAACTCAACATTATGTCATTAAGCTTATTTCCTGCCCACAGCGTGCTGGGGCAACTTTCCTTTAGTCCTTCTGGGAAAGGATCCGTGAAGAGTGAGACAGCGTTTCTTTCCCATTCTGCCAGTTCCCGTTTGTCTTCCGGTTTTTCCTCCTGTGGTTTTTACAGATTATCTTTGTGTCCACTCTTAGAAGAAATTTAAGTGACCCTTTCCTGTTCTCTTTCCCACTCGTAAATGGCTCAGTGTTCCGCACAAGGCAGTTCAGTTTGCTCTATGAATCTGTGTGAGCTGTAGTTGAGTAAGTAGCAGAGGGAAGTTTTCAAAAAGTCGATTGCCATTTCAGATACAAAATCATATTTCTTCCTATGCTGGTAGCTTTGCTAGCGAGACAGTCATTTTCCATTGTATTTGCTATTTTTTTTAAGTAAATTCCCTTGTGTTTCTCTTACCAATATATAAGGGGTTTGTATCTTCACTATGATATCCACCACTGGTTTAGGGTGAAATCAATTCTGACAAATGCACCAGTGGGCTCCAAGGCTGTGGTCTAATTGTTTTAATCTTACTGATTTTAGGGCAAGAGGAGTGGACTAACTCAAGACACAAGGCACCTTCAGCCAGGGCAGCGAAGGGCATCTACAGAGACCAGCCATATGGCAGATACTGATTGTACTGTCTGATGTTGTGAAATAGCCAATCTCCACCCGTCCTGTATACTGTTCAAAGTAATTTTTTTCTATGAACAATCCCTTTTTAAATAAATAAAATGCTTAAAATATGAATGGATGGAACTTTAAACTACTTTGTTGAAACATCAACCTGGGCAGGAAAAAAAAAGACATGTAAAATTTTGTTATTTCCAGTCTGTATATGAAAAAATAGGTCATCAAAAGGAAAAAAAATAACTTTGATTAACTAGTGTTAAAAAAATAGGTTTACTAAATATGTTAATCCATTCTATTAACATAAGCCTCACCTTTCATTTTAAAGGTTTCCATAGAATTTAGTTATTTTATCTTTCAGCCATATGCTAGTTTTTTTTTTTTTCCTCTTGCCAACATGCGTAAAAAGGGAAGCCAATTACAAGTGCAAATAATGTGGTATTCTTTTGTAACTCAAGTCTTGAAATGTTCTGTAGTGTTAAGCAAAGTCTCCTCTTGCTTGATACTAAATAAACTTTTGAAAGAAATTTCGTGTGTGTGAGCTAACAATTTCATGTTTCTCTTATTTAAAAAGGCCTTCATAAATAGTTGTAAACAGGGAAAGAATTCCTTTAACAATGCTTGTCATAAAAGGGGCACACTAAATATTGTACAACTTATTTTAAAAATGGTATAAAATTAAATGTACCATTATATACTCACCGTAGATTTAAATGCTGTTTAAAGAGTCCAAATGGTGTCAAGCTGCTGAGTGGCAAGTTAAAACTACGTAAAACCAAATCTCGTTTAAAAACTGGTTTTAAAATAACTTGGATTTTCTGAAAAAGATGTGATCAGTTTTCATCTTGTTGAGCGTTTTTTCACTAGTGCAACTTTGGATTTTTTATGAGACTTTTGGTTCCTTAATGAACACCTCGCTCCATGCTGGAAGCAATAAGCACAAAGCTTTTAAAGACACTCTGACTTGACTAATTGAGGTCCACTCGCCAAGGCTGAGGATGTGTAACCCTTAAACGGTCTTCATTTCCAAAGGTAAATAAATCAAATAAGATTTTAATCTCACTTAATTTATCTTAATATAACTAATAAAACCAAGGCGATTACAACTTAGCAAGTTTCATTATCCATTTTAGAAAGGCTTTAAGATCACCTAAATTCTCATTTTAAAAAGTTTAATTTGTTTTAGTAATCTAAAAAGCCTTAGTTTAGTCAGTTTAATTGGGGCCAATTATTCCCTATTAAACAAATGTAAAACCTCATAACTAGTTATTTGTAATACAGTATTTGGTTAGTAATTGAGGGCATTCTTAAAACGGACAAAGATTTATAAAGTTATTCTTTAATCATTTTGCTTAAGTTTTGTTTTAATTGTAGCTTATGTAAAATGCTAATTTTTTTACTTTTGAGGGGGTTCGGTTCTCTTAATTTTGAATAAAACGATCTTTTCTTTTGTTAGGAAATGCCCACCATCCTGGAATGTCAGAAGAACTGGTTGTGACCAGGAACGGACACAGGTAAGCAGCGCTTTCCTTCCAGCTTTGCCCTGCTCAGGGAATAGCAAGCAGCTCAGGCCCACTCACAGCTGCTCACAGCTGCGGGACATTTCCCAGGCTGCTTCCCCTTGCCAGCACTAGTTGTCACTGTCACGGCCAATTAACTCCTGGGGCCAGAAGAGAAGCTTCCTCCTAAGTGTGAACAAGCCTTGCCCAGGAAGCTCTATGGTAAACTCAAGAGATCAGAAGCTCAGGTCAGTACAGCACTTATCAGATCACTTTCTTCAGTAAACCTGGAACACTCTAGGCAATAACATGAAAAAGTTCTCCAAATTAGTAAGTCTATAAAAGGCCATTTGTCAAACCTAATGTATACTATGATCCCAGTTTATCTTTGCACATACATGTGCATATGCAAAAAATCGCACAGATATGCAGGAAGTTTTAGACAGTAAATACCAGGAACAGGTGGAAGTATGATTTTTTTATGCTTTTGAATTTTAAAAAATTATTATATTCATAAGATGAATATTTTAAGAGGTACTTAATGAAGTTATTTCATAATTTTTAAAAGAACATCTAGAGATATGTAAGGAAAAGATCTATACAGGAAAGATATTATTATTAATTAGGCCTCACTTTTCAGATATGCTTACTTCATTCTGAATCATCACAAACACCACTAAGGTCCTGATCTTGAGAGTCCCACTGTTTAAGTGTTGGTATTTGAGCTTTGCCACTTTCCTGTGTGACTCTGGGCCAGCCTTGCTGTCTGCACCAGTACAGAGTACAGTGCACGTCTCATGTGATCGTCACCAGTGTTTAAGTGAGGTGAGGCTGTGAGAGTTACAACTTAAACTGATGCAACCACGCGGAGTTTAATCGTCAAAATCGAATTCACATTTCTAATATAAATGAGAAACATAGGAGATTTTTTTTTAAGAGTCAAAATAACTGAAGCAAATTATGTTTGAAAAGAAAATAATCCTCTTCAACATTCCCATAAACAAAAACAAGTAAGTTCACTGATTTGTTCGTTGGTTTCTTGCACAGAAAGACTGGGGATGTGACATATGCCACATCTCCTGAGCATGTGATAGCTATGGGAATTTTTTGCTCTTTTCCTTATTTAGTAGTTTTTGTTCTTAGTGTTGTTTTGTCTTCTTTTTTGATAGTTTATACTGTAAAAAGTTTATCTGACACTTCTGTGGGTTGGAAATCTGCGCTGGGGCTGCACGGGAATGCTGCTGGGCTGTGTCCCCTTCTGGAGGCTGTGGGGAGGACTCGCTCCTGGCCTCTTCCAGCTTCTGGACACCAGCCACCTTGCTTGGCTCTTGACCCCCCTCCGCCAGCTGTGAAGCCAGCCAGGATTGCTGCGGTCCTGCCCACGCTGCCCCTCCTCTGTTCCATACATGGAGGCTTCTTAAATCAAGAATTACAGATAGGCAGAAGGGCAACCTCCAGATGGTCTTCAGATCTAATTCATAGGAATTACTGTACATCTTTGTGTTTATTTTCATTTATTGAAGGAATCCACAGCTTCATCACATTGGAAAGGGACTATGACCCTGAAAGGTCAGGACACTGTTGAACAGGGCTCTCATGCTTGCTTGCCAAGGTCTTATCTGGCCTATACTTCTCACTCATACAGGGAGACCCCGTCATAAATGAGTCAGTCTTCTCAGATGCCCAAGAGCACATTGCATTGCTTCCAAATCTTCTCTCAGCCTTTGCCACCACCCCCCCAATCCATTTATTTTCTTATATGACAATATTTATCAAGTGTGAGTTCTGCTTTAGTTGTAGAAGAGACAATGGGAATACAGAGATGTGTAAGACACAGGACCCTCTGTTGAAGTGACTCAAGACCTAACAGACAGGTCACTACCCCATCTTCATGACTCAGCCCAAGGCCCTGTCTTCCCTGGTGTCTTTACCAGTTAAACTGGGCCACGGTACTCTGCCCTCTCTGAAATCACGTTAAGTTTCTATTCTTTCATCTTAATATTATTGTCAAATGACATATCACTTGCAAGTTGTCATATAGTCAAGCACATGCTTATCACTCATATTATTTCATTGAATTATCACAACTAATAAGTATCATCTACATTTTACAAAAGAAGAAATTTCAACTTCAGAAGATGAAATCCCTTGGGTTTTATTGTATGCCTTGTAACTGGTGGAGCCAGGATTTGAACCCATGCACTTTAATCCTGGGTCTTTGGCCTACACTGTCCTGTCACTCTGTCAACTCTCTGTGCTGCTCTGGCCTCTGCTGTTCTGAAGGCTTCTTAGGAGGAGCTTCATTCCTCTTAGCTTGTATCACTGAGGGTAACTCACATGGCATTGGCTAGACAGCATAACTGATGACTTCCTCTTCTCTGCCTGTCCTCCACCGGCCCCAGGTCCCTTCCTGGGGAGAATCTTTGGTTTCATGTAGGTTCAGAATCTTCTTGTACTTAAGGTATTCCACATCAAAGCAGTATCAGTGGTCACTTAGAATCATTACTGAGCATCTGCTCTGCTACAGACTGTGGGAGTATAGTGACTGAAGACATAGTTCCTATTTTAGTTGACTTTTTCATTGCTATCACCAAAATACCCACCAAGAGCAACTTAGAGGAGAAAAGGTTTATTTGGGCTCGCGGTTTTAGGGTCAGTCCATGGTCGGCCAACTCTAAGGCAGAAACTTCATGGCAGTAGTGTGTGGCGGTGGTAAGCTGCTTAGTAGGCGGAAGTTGAGAGGAGCCAGAGGACGGACCAAGGACAGATAGAGCCCTGAAGTCACACACACAGACACCCGGTGACCTCCCTTCTCTTATCACCCCCTACCTGCCTCTAGTTACCACCAGTAAGTACATTCAGATTATTAATCCATCAGGGTATTTATTCACTGATGAAATTAGAGCCCTGATCATTTTTTATCTCACTTTGGAACATTTTGGCATTGCCAGTGCATGAGCTTTTCCAGGGGACAGTCCGTTTTCAAGCCTGCCCTTGAAGGTGCCACAGCTTGCTGTGGAAACTGTGCAAGGAAGGTGTCAACAGGGCTCTGACAGGTACACAGATGGCGTGTAGCAGCCACTGGGAAGAGGGCTGTGTAACCTAAACAGGGTGCTTAGAGGTAGGGGAAAGTACCAGCCAAGGTAGCAGGGCCCATCAGGAGACTGCTCGTGCAGCATGCATGTTCTGACCCTGTCTCCTAGCAGCCAGAATCCTGAGTAACTGCCTCAGCCTCCTCAGTGTCCTCACCCAGAGAGCTGGCACAGTGATGGCACCTGCCTTTGTATTGCTTGAAGATTAGAAGCATGCCCAGCACAAATAAAGGTCTGCTCTTACATGCTTCTCTATGTAAGTGTTTAGAATTAATGAAAACCTGGTAATTACAAATACCAGGTAATCTACGTTAAACCTGATAATTAGAGGAAGTACGTGGTGACCCTGGCCAGGTAAACAAGGGCATACTAGTAATGCAGGGCCTCATAGGTCCTACCAAGAAGGTTAAGGTCATTGTCAGATGTAGTATTCTCTTCACCCTGACGCTTGCCCTACTCTATTCCCCCCGGCAGAGAGGATGTCTTTTTAGACTAAGTGTTCCAGAAGAACTTTGTACAAACCTTTAGTTTCACTGGTTAGTGATCCCATAGCCAGCCAGACAGTAAGTGCCTTAAAAGACAGGGGCCCTAACTTTCACCCTGCTTTCCCCTTCTAGTCCCACAGTGTTGGACAGAGCAAGGGTTTAGTTAGTCTGAGTAGGAGAGCGGTGTCATCACATGATGATCATGATTCCTCCAGGCAGTGCGAGGTTGGCTGAGGCTGTCACCCCCCTACGCCCCGCCCCGGTGCTGCGGCCATGTTAGCTGCATTACGTACAATTCAGTCGTCTCGCTTGGCGTAACTGAAATTACACGAAGGTGCTAGTCGCTGTGTACAGACACGAGTCCCATATAAAACAGGTGTTTAACAAGAAAATAAAAATGTGCAATTAAAAGTTAACCAAAATATAAGCTATTTTATAAAGTATGTGTGATGAATAGAAACAGTAAGACAGTTTTCTATGCAGATGATATCTATATAGATTTCAGTGATTTTTAGGGGTAGAAAGGAAAAAATCCATTGTTACCTTTAAAATAATCTATTTCATGCTTTATTCTATTTCCATCTTTGGCTGGGAAAGGCTGTGGATCACTTTTCAGTCTGAATTTCTCTTCCCCTTTTGTAATGGAAAATCCTGTCCAATTGAAGTTCTGACGAATTCGTTTCCAGAATCTGCTGTTTCTTTTGAGTGATTAGCGCGCACTCCTGAAGTTGCTTTCAAGAGCTCCATGTGACGAGCCCCCCAGGGTCTCCCAGTGTCTTTGAGGATAAGCTCAGAGTCCTGGCTCTGACCATAGCACGCTGCCCGATCTTGCTGCCCGCTGTCCGGCGTCCTCCACAGTGCTGCTGTCCGCCCTGGCCGCTGCCCCAGGCCTGCAACAGTGGACACTCCTCGGTGCATTCTCTTCTGAAGTCACCTTTCCTAACTCCCAGGCTCGGTTCCTGATCCACCTACTCTAGTCTAGTCTTGTGGTACTGTCTTTTCAAACTTGAGAAGGTCCCCTGGCTGGGAGCCTTCCCGGGTCTGTTGTCTTCTCACGAGTCCTGACCCAAGGTTCCTCCCAGCATTCTGCCACTAATGTCCTGTGATTGGCTGTTTTCCCTCCTCTCCCCACACCAGAATATAAACATCATCACGTGGTGAGTAAGCCAGCTATGGGCAGCTCAGTGTCTTAGAGCACGGAGAAATGGATTAGGGCATCTGTGGCCCCACTGGCCAAGGTAGTCATTCTCCATTAGACGAGAGCTGGGCAGGTTCCTAAGTGTCGCTGCGTGTGTAGCTGTGACATTTGGCCACACGACTGGCAGGATCTATGCCTCTGCTCCCTGCCTCAGTTCTGGTGTCTAACAGACACTCTAAGCAAGGAGAATGGAGGGAGGGAGCCGATGCTGTGGGGGTTGGCGGGGATGGTACTTTCCTGAACCAGGTCTCTGCTCTACTTACGGATTCCTCCTTCTCCTGTAAGACTTGAGGTTCTTTAAAGAAGGCAGCATGCCTCGGTGGACTGGTACTTCCAAATCCTGGCATAGTGCCTGGCCTGGGGCACAGCCTGAATGAGGAGTTCAGTTAGGAACAAAGGATTGAAGGAACGGACATGTGACCCTCCCGCACTGACTCTCGGCGCTTCTTAGGAGAGTGTGGTTTCTCAGGGAGCTCTTTAACCATTAGCTTTTTTAATGGAAATATAAAAGTGAAAGAAAAACATAGCCCTTTATTTAATAGCTAGTAGGTGTGCCTGATATGAACTCCAAAACCTCTAGAAAAGTATAGAGTGAAAAACTGGTCTTAATTCCTATCCTACCCCTACCTCCAAACACCCACAGGTAGTTATTCATGCTGGGGTTTTTGTTTTGTTTTGTTTTCTCCTTTCCAAAGATGATCTGTGTATAGGCAAAGCATATTTTTTAATTGTCATTTTTTGCAGACTTCACTTTAGACTTGGTTAGAGTTTTATTTATTTGTTGTGGTACTGGGGATTGAACCTAGGGGTGTTCTACCTCCGAGCTACACCCCCAGTCCTTTTTATTTTTTGTCTTGAAACATGGTCTCACTAGGTTGCTGAGAGTTTCACTAGGTTTCTGAGGCTTATCTTTAACCTGTAGTCCTCCTGTCTCAGCCTCCCAAGTAGTAGAATTACAGGAGCGTACTACCTCACCCAGCTTTAGAGTTCTTTTTCTATGATCTTATATTATAAAGCTACCCTTTTCATAAATTGAATAATGTCTGTATGTTTGAGCCATAATTTATGTAACTGCAAACAGACACGTAGTCTGTTTCCAGGGGTTTGGTCATAATAAAGGCAGTACTAGGAAGAGGAGCCTGCATCTCTATAGTTGGACACATTTGCATGTATCTGTAACTTCCCATGGTAGGTTGACCAGCTCATTGCATTTGCTATAGGCATGCCGTGCATCATTCCCCAGAGGGCCTGGTCTGAAGCTTTTCTGAAGAGAACCAGAGCTCCTGAGTGTTGTGCGCATCCATCGCTGTATACGGTGATCAGCATCTTTGGCTCAGAAAGCTCAGCAGCACATGGGTTCAAATGGGCTTTTACGCGCAGCACCACATCTGGCCTGTGGTGCGCTAGGTGCTCGTGAGATGAGCACGGAGATGAGGGATTGCGGGTCCAGGACACACAACTCTAGAAGCCATCTCTGTGTCTTAGAGAGAGAGCTGAAGCCCCGCCCCCTTCCTCAGCTGTGCAGTTCTCCTTGCTCCTGGGACCTGTTTACAGTGTTTCAAGGTCTGACCCAGGAAGTGGCAGGCTGTGTGCTGAGCACAGTGGACAGGAAGATAAAGGAAATGACCTCTCATGTGGGGGGGCCATGATCTCTCAAAGGAAACAGGCGAGACCCCTGCCCTGCCGGCACTTTCCTCCACAGCATCTGTACTCGCCTTCTCTTCTACATACCCTGCCGGCTCTTACTCACATCCTGCTGGTTCTGGAAGGTCCTGCCTCTCTCCTGCAGCCAAAAACCCTCTCTCTGCTGTTACTGGCTGATAGCACCCTGATGGGCGACTGTCTGGTTTTAAGCTGCTAGTTAAGTAGTATGGGTAGTTCTTCTTCCCCCAGTAAGCTCTGTGAAGGTCTCTTACATTTCAGAAACCTTAAAGCACTTAGTCACAAGCCATTCAAGAAATATTTATTGATTGATTAACAGTCAATAGATGTGCTATGTTAGGTGTTTAACTTAAAAGGGGTTAGCCTGTAAAATAGCAGTTTGTGTCCAATCCATTCTAGCAGTACTGCCTGCTGCTTCATGCAGATGGACCCCAGTGCTCACCGCGACTCTGGCCCTCTGCAGAAGTGAAAGGCCAGATAAGTACAGAGAAGGCACAGATGGAGAGGGGAGGCACTGAGGAAGGGGAAGCAGACCAGACTGGATGGTGTTCGGAAGTGACAGTATTTTAAGCAGGCCCAGAGGAAAAAAGGGCAGACATACTATGTTAGTTATAGGCACGTGGGGTGGTGACCAGGGTCTGATGGTGCCGTGTGTTTGGGGACCTATGACCAGTTGCTAGAAGAGAAGGTGCCGGGAGACACCTGAAGGGAGGTGCCTCTGGAGAGAGAGGTAGGGCTCGGTCCTAAGTGGCCCTGAGTGCATACCGGGTTGTGCCAGGCCCTGCCTTACTGTGAGAACCTCAGCACGTGGTGTGTGTGAACAGAGGCGAGAAACAGGCAGCACTGATACTTCTCCACTGCAACTGGGGCTCTTCTGACTGCCACCTGGCTTTTGAAATAATGGAATTGTGCTATGTATAGTACAACAACAACAACAAAAAGCCTCCGCAGTATTAGGTAATACAAGGTTTTTTAAAAGTATCTGAAAGCTGATCCCCTTATCAGATGGCAGGGATGGAAGGACCGTGGCAGGGTGGACCAGGAAGAACTCACGCCACATTCTCCTCCTAGGGGTTCCATGTGCAGAGGCATTGCCTGTCCCGAGCCAGCCCTTTCGGGTCACAGGGACAGGGCTTTGGCCATCACCACGCTGGCTAATCATTCATCTGTCCTCACTGAACACGGATATTTTGTGACCTTAATTGTAACAATTCTGACTTGTGCATTGTTTTTCATAAACATCTTTATTAAGTTTCTACCTACCTAATTCCTCTGCCTAAATTCTGCCATGCTGACACAGCATATAATTATTATTTGTTTCTTAAAGTATACAAATATGTTTCATTTTTCTCTTTCAGGGGCTTTTCTTCTGTTTATGGACTGCTTAAGAATAGTCAACTCACCATCGTGCCTAGTCAGTAAATGAATCTACTTGGAAACTTGAAAATCTCGTCTTGATTTTTTTTTTTTTTGCACATATCTGTGTTCTGTGAAATGTTTTATGAAATAGTATACTTTTTAATTTGTAAGGTCTTTTGTTAACAAAGGAAAGAAAATCCTATTTTGTGGTGTTCTAATAACAAAACAGAATGATTTGTATAGTAGTTAATAAAGGCTGCCCTTTGAAATCTCTTCTACTTTAATATAAACATAGAAAAACAGTCTTATTTCAGCACAGCTCTAAATTTTGCACACTTGAGAGCCATGCTCAGCTGCAATTCACCAAGAAGTCAAGATTCCGCGCATATTCCAGATTTGGAAATGATTTAATCCGTCTCAGTTATGAGCCAATAAATATGACAGCGCTAGGCCAAAAATACTCCGTCACATAAAAGGTTAATCGCGGAGGCTTGCATGGGGAGCCGAGTGGGGGCGCACCAGCATGGAGCCCTGTGTTCACGCCTGTGTGGTCTGCGAGGGAGGGAACATCAAGATCATAATCCCTGTGGATGGGAGAGCTCTGCCCGCTCTCTTTCATCTCCTACTGGTGCATTGTGATTCTAATTCAGTAGACCCTGCAAGGATGTGTTTCATTTCTTTCGCTAGAGGCTCGCACAACATGTTTCCTGATCCTGGAACTTGAAAAACAGTCTTGCACAGTGTTAAAATTGTCCCTTTCTTACCTCAAAGACACCTTTCCACAAGGCATTCGCTTTTAACATTTGGGACATGGTGTTCACCACAGAATAACTTTGAATAGTTTACCTTTGTCTTATCCTCTTAGTAGGCTTCCTGAAACCACAGTTCTCTACTTCTGTGTTTCCTACTTCTAGGTTTCTCAAATACACACTTTTCCTTCTCAGAAATATAGGGAGGGGATGCAAGCTAGAGTGGGGGGTGGGGGGGTGCCCAGCAGGCCCTGTGCAGGCTCGGAAGGGCTGCAGGCTGCTCTGTGTGCCCTTTCCCTGAACTGATTTTTTAACAGGTGGGAACTTTAGAGCCTAAGGCAGACTACCGTAAATGAAAAAGAATTTGAATTCTTTGCATCCTTCCAGGGGCCTGCTGAGTCGTAGGTATGGGTTATAAACCTACCACAAAGCCTTATGGACTTGAAGCTTCCAGTTCATCCTGTGTCTCCTTGACCTCACTCGTAATACCTGAACTTTGGCCTCTTATTTTACTGCCCACATAACTCATTAAACACATAATTATTGAGAACCTCTCAGATTCGGGGTGCTGTCCTGCAAACTGGAGAAAGCAGAGAATAAACCAGAGAGAATCCACCTCACCTCGGAGAAGTATATCCCACGGTAAGACTGGCCGTCTGCTGATATGAGAGCTGTGGAAAACATCGGGGCACATTCCTGGAGAAAGGAGTTACAGTTAACCGGCTGATCAAGAAACAATGGTGTGACATTTTTGCAGGGACCTAAAAAAGTAAAGAAGCATGCTGCATGCAGACAGCAGCAAGTACCAAGGTCCTGAGGCAGGAGGAGTGGAGCAGGACCAGAGCACACCGGCCTCTGAGCTCCCATGGCAGCTAGTGGAGAGGGGAAGGGGGTCGGACAGAAGAGCGACGGGCTCCAAGCCCAGAGTCACTGTGGCATGACACCGAGAATAAACTACAGTGGAGCAAGAGGGGGAGACCCAGCGGGGCCCCTGCAAGGAGGGGAACACTAGGGTGGCAGTAGCCTGGGTAAGGAACTGGACTCTGAAAGCCGAGCCAGGAAGACTCAGTGCATAGACTGGTTGTAAGAGGCAGAAAAATAAAAAATCTGAGGATGTACAGATTTTAGTCCAGAGCCACTGGAAAAAGAAAATCACCTCTTTCTGAGATGGAAAGATTCTAGGAGGAGTAGGTGATACATTAAGTGTTAAGGTACACATCTTGGGGTGGGGGGGATAGATCTCAGCTGGAAATAAAAATTTGAGAGCCATTAGAATATCCATGCGCTTTGAAGCTCTGCTGTGTGGAGATCAGAGGCTAGATCCATGCAGTGTTAGAGCACGCACAAGTCGTTGAGATGAAAGGGAGCCATGAGGGGACTGCCCGGGTGAGAAAAGAACAGAGACCAGGACGCGAGCCTCTGCTGGGGGCGGGGCATCAGGGGTCCAGTGAGCTGGGACTGAGGTCCTGGGTGGTCTCCACTTACCTTTACAGGGAAGGCTTGGAGCAGCTTCAAGGAAAATAAGTTGGAGCGTTCCGTCAACTCTTTCAAGATCTTGTTCTATGAGTCGTTGGGGAGAGTGTGGAATTGGAAAACTTGAGTGTAGGAGAGAGAGGAGACCTCCCTGAGCATGGGAGACCTGTGCTCAAGCGTTGGCCTCCACGTCAGCAACCCAGAGGACCCACCAGGGAGGATGCAGAAGGGGCAGACAGGACAGAGGCCTCGATCCGCCCTGCACACAGGCCATTCCACGGCCCATGTCCACCATGCTGAAAATCCCCCTGCTCCCGCGGCTTACAGGAGAACTGCAGATCATCACCCGAGGCCTTTCATGATTCAGCCCCTGCCTGAATCTAGCTTAATGTTCACCACCATAATGATTGGGACTTCTAACTTGAGAGGCTTTTGGTCATTGCTGTCTGCTTATCCAAGATGGTATTTCTAGTCTTAGAAGGAGTCACTTTCAACTGCTGCACGGGCGATTGGAGTATTAGAATATTTGGGAGCCAGGCGTGGTGGCTCACGCTTGTAATCCCAGCATTCGGGAGGCTGAGACCGGAGGATCCGGGTTCGCGGCCAGCCTCGGCTACCTAGTGAGGCACTCTGCAACTTAGTGAGACCCAGTTTCAAAATAAAGAATAAAAAATAGGGCTGGGGGTATAGCTCGGAGGTAGAATGCCCCTGAGTTCAATCCCTAGTACCACACACACACACACACACACACACACAAAAGAATATTTGGGGTCTTCCATCTTTAGCTGGCCTCCTTAGACAAGGCCTCGGTGCAGGGGAGCAAGTGCTGCCTTGTTACTGAGGAAGGGCGGCGGCAGCTCAGGCTGCCCACGGCCTCTGTTGAAGGGGGAGCTGGTAAGGAGGCCCCTCCTCGCTGTGGGGCAGGTTTAGGAATTCCATCTCCCTCCTGGGAGCCTCTGCCTGCACCGCCCTGGCTCTGTGGGCCTGAGGTGGGCGTGGCAGCCTCCTGCAGGTGGGCAGTAGCTGAAGAAATCCCGAGTGTCCACTCGGCCTCTGACACCACCCGGGGGCACCTCCAAGCCAGGGGAAGAGGCCCCAGCTCCTCACGCAGTCTCCACGCACAGGGCTGCAGTTACCACCAGTATACGCAAAGGTCCTGGCTGTCCCCTGGGCCAACACATATTCACAGGGCAGCTCTCCAGACAGCCTGAATCTCCCCGCTTACCTCCTTGCAGGTATCCTTCTAGCCAGTAGGAACATGTACATAAAGGAAATGATGATTTACAGCAATTCACTGGGTGAAGGTGAGGTGACTCTGCACTAGCTAGCCCTGCAGAGCTTCACAAAAGCTGAAGGAAATCAGCATTCATACAGGGGCCCATTCACATCTCGGGGATTCAGGGATTCCGAGATCTAGCCAACACATATTTGCCCTTTAAGACTTGGCCCCAGAAACTCTCTCTTACCTGCTCCATACCAGTGTCTTTACACTTTTAGTCATCGGCTTTCTTTTCTGTCCTCCCACTGGGCTTTGTAGACCTTGTGTATACCCTTTGGGGGTACTGTAACAAAAGTACCTTAGATTTGTAGTTTCTTTATTATTGGTCACCTTCAGGGAGTTTGGGAAGTCCAAGATTGAGATGCCTGCAAATTTGGTGTCTGTTTCATAGATGGTCCCTTGTATGTGTCTTCACATAGTTGGAGAAGGCAAGGGCGTTCATTCCAACCTCTTGAAAGAGTGTGGGCCCCATTCCTGAGAGTGGAGCCCTAGTGATCTAGTCGCTTCCCAAGCACCCCACCTCTTAACTCTCCCACTGGGTACCAGTTTCCAGGGATACCAGCATCCAGACCACAGCAACCTGCGGGGCAAGACCGTGTCCAGTGACTGCATTCCCCAGCCTACCCCCAGGCCAGACCTTGAAGATCTGCAGGGTTGAACCCCACAGCTGCAGAGGGGTTCAAGAGCAAGTCCTTCAGCCAGAAGAGCAACTGAGCAAAAAAAGCTTTTATATTGGAAACAACCTACTTTCCCCTGGCTAGTTAATTTTGGTTCGTCTCAGAGAGCTGGGGTTCCTCCTTGACATCCTCTTTCTTGTCAACAGTTTTCAAGCTTGCCAGGCTGAAAATAACCATTCTCTTGTTTGATTTTAAAGGATCTGAATGACTTCCTATGGCTTTAAAAAAAAAATAACAGTTGATGGCTTTTTTTCAGAGTGGATTTAACTATATTAGACCCTAAAGCTCTGTGTTCAAAGTGATACCTTCATGGGGTCATGAAAATTATTGTTTCTACCACACCCAAAGATTTTCTACTTGTAATCTGCATGACCAATCTACTTGTAATCCAGCATGACCAAAATCTGCAAAGCGACCCAGGCCAGACTGAGTAACTAGGAACCCTGGGAAAGTGATACTTTTTGCAGGACTAACAGCTCCTCATCCCTGTTCTTGCTCGGTGGTGACTTGTGGTGCACGTATCCACTGTGGCCCTGTGCCGGCTGCCTGCTTCTGACATCTTTTCCTAATGCCCACTCCCCTCGCCCCAAAATGCTCATCTTCAAAATACGTTCCTCGCTTTAACTTGCGGAGTTAATACAGACAGTGCTGCTGGAGTCATATTGGTCCTCACTAGAGCTATGCCTTTTGCGTGAGTTACTAGTGCTGTGTAACAAATGATTCCAGGACTCTGCAGTGAAAAGAACAACCATTCATGATGGCATCCACAATCAGAGCCTGCAACCTGGGACTCTTTTGGGCCCAGAGTGTCCCAAATCTGAGTCAAACTGGCTATGGGGCTGCGTCCTCTGGGGACTCAGCTTACGAACTCACTTCCATGGCTCTTGCGCACAGCTCTCCATTCCTCTCCAAGCCCAGCCTGCCCAGGTGTCCTCCCTGCATGACAGTGGCCTCCTTGGAGTGAGAGGTCCGAGACAGAGAGGGTGCACAAGTGAGGGAATACACATGACAGAAGCCACAGACTTCCACACCGAACCTCAGAAGTGACGTGGCATCACTCTGCCACGTGCTGTTGGTCCATCGAACAACACCTGGTACAACGTGGGGTGAGGGGGCACTGCTCAGCCTGCCAGCCAGGATGCCCACCACTGGGGGTCATCTTAGAGAGTGGCTCCCACCTGGGTGGGTTCCTTTCCATCTCTGTGCCTTAGCACCCTTGCCTACAAGAAGGGGACAGCAGAGCCTGCCTCAAAGGGGTCGTCAGGATGTCGCCCCACACGTGCCAAGCCCTTAAAATGAGGCCTGACCCACAGTGAGCACTTGATGCGTGTCAGCTGTCACCGTTGTGGAAGTTCCTCCTACCACACCCACACTTCCAACCTAGAATGAAGGAGCCCCCTTCCCCCTCCTGGGCAAGTTCCCAGGCTGGATCAATCTAACCCGCTGGTCCATGAGTCCTCAGCCAGCTCAGCCAAGTCCTCCTCTCTGCCCCATTTCAGCTGGAGGTCACAGCCTTTCTGCCAGATAACTGCTACAGGGGCATTGCACTGGACGCTGCTCAGGGTCACAACTCCGGTCTTGACCCACTGCACTTCTCCTTCACCTTGGGTAGATCAACCCAAGTGCAAATCATCTCCTGCAGCACCTGCCCTCAGTACCTCCAGGGTTAAGTCCAAGCTCCCAAGCCCAGCCCTCAAGTCCCTCTCTCCTCCTGGTCCGCCTCCCCCACCCCAGTCCCCATATTCTGCTCCCCCCCCCCCAGACTCATCACGTTGAGACATAGCCCTTTGGTCACGACACGCCTCCAGCCCCTACCCTCCCCACCTCCATCTTGAATCTTCTCTGACCCTGTCAGAGATGTGCCTTCCTCCCTGCTCCCCAAGAACTTGGGCACTGCCATCTAGAGGGCCCTTTCTCTGCACGAGGTGCTTGCCTTTGCTGGTCTACCCCCTCCCAACAGAGTACCTAGGGGCTGCCTCTCTCCTCGCTGCCGCCCCAGCGTCTGTGATCAGCAGGTGCCTCCATGGTCCAGATGTGCAGAGGCAGATGCCTGGAGCGTGGGGGTGAGGGCTACAGGGGCCATGAGCAGAAGCAGAAGGGATTTATGTTTGGTTAGCATCTTCTAGGATCCACCGAAATAGGTCAAGGTAGGCCATCCTCCCTAGAACTGCGCAGATAGGTGTGCATGGCCTTAGCTTAAGAAAAACCAGGCAAAGAAGGTGACTTAACTGAAGGTGATGGGGGGGGGGTACACCCTAATGCATGTGATGTATATTCACAATCATATCAAAGTCAATCACTAAACCGAGCCTGAGAAGGAGGGAGGAGAGGGAGTGGGGTGGGCATTGGGGAAGGGTTAAATGAGAGATGTGTGCATTTTTGCCTTTACCAGCTTGTACCTAACAAAGATGTATGATTGCAATGCACCAATAAAATAAAAAAAAAAAGAAAAAGAACAGGAGTGAAGTGCCGGCGCCCAGGTCCTCAGTGCTGCCTGTGGAGGTGTGCCCAGGGGGACCAGGCTGACTCACTGCGTGCTCTTCTGAGTGTCAGTAGCAGTGCAGCCTAGATGCATGGTTAACACAAAGTCCACTTGTTTTTTTCTTTTTTAAATGATTTTCTTAATGCACTGCAGTTACACACCCCAGTGGGGTTCAATGTGATAAAAACATACACACGTATGGCTCTTTGTGTATTTCCCTCCACATCCTACTCTGGTCTCCTCTCCTCCCTTCCCCCACCAAGTTAGTGAGATTGGTAGTAATTCCTTCACATATTGCCACAGAATTATTATTTGAACACCTTCTTTCTTCAGTCCTCACTCTTCCCTTCATTAACTTCCTCTCCCATCCCCTCCCGTTACTCTACACGTCTCTCTCTGCATTATTTAAAATTCCTTATATCGCTATTGTGTCTCTAACTTCCACATATGAAAGATAACATACAACTCTTAACTTTCTTTTTCTGAGGTACTGGGGATTGAACCCAGGGGCATTCTACCTCAGAGCTACACCCCCAGTCCTATATTTTTATTCTTTATTTTGAAACAGGGTCTCACTAAGTTGCAGAGGGCCTCACTAACAAGCTGAGACTGGCCAAGAACCAGAATCTTCCAGTCTCAGCCTTCCAAGGACTGGGATTACAAGTGTGCACCACCATGCCCGGCTCAACCCTTAACTTTCTGAGACTGGCTTATCTGACTAAGCATAATACTCTCCAGTTCCTTGCATTTCCCTGTAAATGACATAATTTGGTTCTACTGTATGGCTCAGTAGAATCCCCTTGAGTGTGTTTATCCATTCATCTGTTGACAGACACCTGGGTTGGTTCCATAATTTGGCTCTTGTGAATTACATTGCTATAAATATGGATCTGCATGTATCATGATAGAATTCTGACTTTCATTCTTCTGGAAAGATACTGAGGAATGGTATATCTGGGTCATATGGTGGTTTCATTCTTATTTTTTGAAGAACCTCCAAACTGATCTCCACATGGGTTGGACTAATTTACAATTCCACCAACAATGTATAAGAACTTCTGTTTCCCCACATCCTCACCAGCATTCATTACTATATTCTTGATAACTGGAGTTAGCTGGAATCCACTTTTAATAGCAGAAACCTATGTTGACATAAGAAATGCTTTCTGTGTTCCCTGCATCATTCGAAGAATGTTAAAACTAGAGACATGTTGCCACTTCGGAGACTTCAGGGGTAGTCTGCTCTGAATCCCTTTCAAAATCCCACAAACCCACGGCCAGCAAAGGGGCTGCTTAGGATGGCTCAACAGAACAGCTAACTAGCCAGGAAAACACGGACATCTGTTAACGAATGTAGGAGTCGGAAGTCTTTCTATTCAGGAGGTTTTTTGTTTTGGTTTGGGTTTTCTTTGTTTTTTGTATTTCAGTTCTTTGGGATCATAGACAAGGAGGGATAGAGAATTAAACATGTACATACGTAAGATAAACATGCACCGGGCCTCCATGTACCACACCCCCAAGGGATTCTTAAACGCCTCTGCCTTCTCGTAGCTACCCTGTGGGTCGGGTTTTTGTGCAGCCTCCGGATGGGGTTGGAATGGAGGACTCTGCTGGATGGCACGGGGTGGCTGGTGCAGGAGGAGCTGCCACCTGGGGCCGAATGGGCGGCTGTGCTTCTACAGAGATGCTGTCTTCCTCCCGGCACTCTCATGTGCAGATCTCGACTTGCCCAGGAGCCTTGCCCTTTTGGAAGCTGCCCCTCCTCCCCTCACAGGTGGCCCTCTGTGCCCCCCATTTCTCTCCTATAGCAGTAGCTGGTGGCGCCCATGTGTACCCTCGGGACTGCAATGCCGTCTCCCTGCTGAGGTGACTGCCGGGGGTAAATGCTGCCCCCGAGTCACACGGCCATTGAGCAGCTCATCTCTGCACTCGAACCTGGCCTGACACTGGTCTCTCTAGAAGACAGGACATACACAGGCAGGAGGAGCACTCAGCCCTACCCCCCACGCGTCATCCACACTTACACACCAGCAGGAGAGGGAAGTAACCTGTCCTCTAGGTCCTGGAGGCTCAGTAGCCTCCTCTGATAGTTTTAGCTCAGGATTTGCCCCATGGCCACCTGTCTTGTACTGGTGTGCCTGCTGTAGCCGGTGCCACCACACCATGTGACTGTCAGCCTTCCTGAGCCTTGCTGTCCCTGCTGGAGCTTTGGCCTGCGGCCCTGGCTCTCATCCTGCCTGTCTTCTTCCCCCGGGGATACCCGCCTCCTCTGGAGCTACTTCCTGGACTCTCTCAGAAGCCACTGTTTAGCCAACTGGAGCCAAGCAGCTGCCCTGAGAGGCTCTTCTCCCACCCGTGCTGGGAACTCAGATTCCAAGCCAGAGTGTGTCTTGGCCGCTCCTGGTGTCCTGCGTCTAGGTTGGTTGTTTTCAACTCTCCTTACCCATCAGCTGAGCAGCACAGCAGATCTGGCTCTCTGGGCCTCACTATTGCGTCTATAAAATGGAGGTTCCTAGCCTGGAGTAGTGGCGCACGCTTGTAATCCCAGCATTTGGGAGGCTGAGACAGGAGGATCCAGGTTTGCAGCCAGCCTCAGCTACCTAGTGAGGCACTCCGCAACTTAGTGAGACCCTGTTTCAAAATAAAGAATAAAAAATAGGGCTGGGGGTATAGCTCAGAGGTAGAATGCCCCTGAGTTCAATCTCCAGTACTGCAAAAAAAATTTTTTTTAAAAAAATGGAGATTCCTCCGTAACTTCCCTAGATCATTTTTGAGAGACCCTCAGGAGCTTGATGTGGCTGGACAGAGCGTGTGAGACTGTGGATCAGTCAATCGTCCACCAGATGCTAGTGGAGCACCTGCTGCCTGCTGGAGACACGCCTGCCCTAAGGGTTCATGCACTTGGAGAAGAGGGAAGAGGGGAACTGGGAGATATCACACACACACACACACACACACACACACACACACACACACACACGGATGCACAGGTTCTGAAAGCCAGAAATCAGACAAAGAACATTTAGAACTGCAGTCTAATGTGATACTCCAGCTCAACAAAATTCAGGATGATCTCCTCAAGCAAACAGCTGTGATTTGCTAATTTGTCTCCACTCTGACTTCCAAAACCATGCCCCTGTGGAAACAGTCATCCAGGGGATCAATGAGCAATGTCAAGCCCAAAGAACTCACCCGTGTAACAAAAACAGTGTGCAGAGAGAGGGGTTGCCCCTTTTTCCCCTTATGGGCAGAAACCTAGTCTATAAATCCATGTACCTGATTGCACAGCACAAAACTTTTTTTTAATGTGCTTTTATTGGTGCATTATCTTCTCACATCATAACATAAGTCTGTTGACAGAGACATACATGCTCACAGCACTTGGTGCTCCCCTCCGCCTAACCTCCCATCTTACC
This sequence comes from Graphiurus murinus, assembly GCA_004027655.1. Lineage (NCBI taxonomy): Eukaryota > Metazoa > Chordata > Mammalia > Rodentia > Gliridae > Graphiurus > Graphiurus murinus. The sequence continues at coordinate 5,808 of PVLC010001709.1, read as the reverse complement.
CTTTCCCATACAGAGGACTGAGACTGATACTGGGATTTTCACATATGCACACACAGTCAATGTTAGTATTTCCAATAATGACCCTCAGTCTTCCCCTTCCCCTTCCCTTAGACCACTTCCCTGGCTCCACTGAGGTTTCTTCTCCATTATCTGGAGTCCCTCTGGTATCCCAGTTACTCCCTAGCTTGAGCATATTAGAGAAAACATATGTCCCTTCACTTTCTGTGACTGGCTAGTCTCACTTAACATAATATTCTCCAGGCCCTTCAATTTTTTTTTTTTTTTTTGCAAATGACATTATTTTCTTCTCCTTTATTGCTGAGTAGAATTCCATTGTGTGTTTTTCCCATAGTTTTGTGATCCATTCATCTATTGATGGACACCTCGGTTGGTTCCATAATTTGTCTATTGTGAATTGTGCTGCCATGAACATGGGTAGAGCACAAACCTTTAGAAGCAAAAACAGCAGAGCAGTGGAGCCTTGGGCCTGTGGACCCAGCTCTGCCTGTGCGGTGCCAGAAGGAAGGCCACTCAGCCTTGGAGAAAGCTCCTAGTGGGCTGGGCGGCGCTCCACCGGCCCAGCACTCTGAACAGCGAAGGATACGGTGTTCATCATGGAAACCACAAGCTATTCCATGTTGAAACACACAACCGCATGAATCACTCCTTAGACCACACAGGCCTGGTTGAGGTGAGCCATTCCTGCCATCCTTTAACTCCTACATCTTAAACGACAGAATATTTATTTCCTGCAGATCATTTTTTCCCCCTACTAATCTATGATACTGAACAATTGAGGTCAAATTGCATGTACTTTAATTTTTTTTTTCTTTTCCACTAAACAACATTGAAGGAGGGCTTGTTTTCCTGCTTGCACACGGCCACGCCTATTTCCTTGGCCTCACCTACTATTCTAGCTTATTTTCCATTATTGCCCCAAATTCCACGTGAACATCTGGATTTCTGGCATCTCCTGGTAAAGTGTGTGCTCTGCATCTGCAAGCTGCATTCTCGGGGGCTGTTCTGCTGGGTGGAGCCGGAGCCCTGGAGGAGCTGCTGCCCCCTTTTACCCCACCTAGCCCACGTCCTGACTTTTTTGAGAACTTTTTTTTTTTTTTTTTTTTGCGGTACTGGGGATTGAACTCAGGGGCGTTCTACCTCTGAGCTATACCCCCAGCCCTATTTTTTATTCTTTATTTTGAAACAGGGTCTCACTAAGTTGTGGAGTGCCTCACTAGTAGCTGAGGCTGGCCACGAACCCGGATCCTCTGGTCTCAGCCTCCCAAATGCTGGGATTACAAGCGTGCGCCACCACGTCCGGCTTTTGAGAACTTTTGGCAGACATTCACATTTGATGCTCACGGCCCAAGATGTAAGGCCTTGTCTCATGCTTTCTATTCTGTGACACAGGGAAGCAAATTTTCTTTAAAAAAAAGTCTGAGCCCAGTGTTCTAACTTCTACCATAAGATTGTTACATGAATCACTTAAGAAACATACCGTTCCCAACCAGGCGTGATGATGCAGGCTTGTAATCCCAGTACTCAGGAGGCTGAGACCAGAGGATCCGGGTTGGTGGACAGCCTCAGCTACTTAGTGAGGCCCTCAGCAACTTACTGAGACCCTGTTTCAAAATAAAGAATAAAAAATAGGGCTGGGGGTATAGCTCAGAGGTAGAATACCCCTGGGTTCAATCCCCAGTACCACAAAACAAAACAAACAAACAAAACGCACCACTCCCTCCCACCTCATCCTAATTCACTGCAATTCACTGCGTGCTCCTGCTCTTGTTCACACCTAGGCCTGCAGTGGACGTTTCTAGAACCCAGCAAGTTCTCAGTAACTGGTTATCCTTGACGGGGAGGAGACTTCGAGGAAAGCAGGGCAGAGAAGAGACAAAATGAGCAGAGGGAGCCGCCAACGGGCTGGACCATGGCGGGATTCAAATCCAGACATTAGCCCCTGAAGGCCCATGATACAAAGGTGCATTCGGGTGGCCCCTTTGACTAAACACTGAGTACTCCATCTTGCCTCCACTACGTGCAGGGTCAGGACTGCAGAAGAATAGGCGCCATGCTGCCTCTGAAACCATGGGGCCCGTGTGTGTGTGTGTGTGTGTGTGTGTGTGTGTGTGTGTGTCAGGGCTCAGCTCCCCTAGGGAAGCACCTGGGGCAGTGCACCTCACAGTTGGCTTTAGGGACAGGCCAGAGGATGGTCCCCACGCTCCCGGCTGCTCTTTCCCTTGCAGGTGATGTGCTTGTGGAGGAGATGCAGGTGAGCCTGCCGCCCACTCAGCTCTGCCACGTCCCGGACGGACTTGGGCCCTCTGAGTCTCAGTTTCCCCAACTGACAATTTGGAATGATAGCGCTGACCTAGTGCGATTCCTGGAAGGAATCAAAGGAAAAGCTGAGGAGGACCAGCTCAGGTCCTCCCGGGAGCAGGCACAGGGAAGAAGCTCTGCTCCACTGTCAACCACCCTCTCCAGCTGGAGGCAGGCCGTAGAGCAGAGGCCGGTAGAGTGCAGAGGAGCAGGAAGGGGGAGGGGGCAGCGGAAGCCACCCAGCCCTCACAGGCCGAGCAAGCGAGCGAACAAGAACACGTTTGCTCCGTAATGACTTTCTATCTTTAGACAATGGCAGCGCTGTCTGTTTGTGACCTGCTTTGTAAATAGACGCTTCACAGAAATAGATCAAGCCGTCCTGGGGGGCAGAGGAGAGATGGGGGCAGGGACAGGCGAGCTCGGGGCCTCAGCCGCCCTCTGTCTCTGTCTCCAGGAGGAGGATCAGTCTGCAGTGAAAAGCTGAGGGCAGTTGATGCAGGGCTGGGAGCTGGGGCGAGAGCCCGGGTCCACCCCTTTCCTGCGACCATTTTAAGGGCTTTCTGTACACAGAAGCTGGTAGCTTGCTTTTGTCAGAATCGCAGTAAATGCAGCCAGAAAGGGGTAGGGAAGAGGGGTTCGCTGGCCACTGCCAAGCCCATGGGATCATAAGAGGGTCAGTCCAGGATCCATGAGGAGAAGGGCCTGATCTCCGTGGGCACGTGCTGTCCAGGATGTCTGACCGCTACACATGGCATACACAGAAACCCTGACACCTAGGAACCATGTCCCTGTCTGACTCCTGAGGGATCTGACTCTCCCAGGTGCTAAGGCCCCAGGTCCCCGTAGACGAGGGGAAGGCTGGAGTGGGAGGCCCCTCTGCCTGGCCCCAAGGCTGGGATGGGCTGCTCCCCTGCCCAGTGCCCTTGTGTATGTTCTTGGTGGGCTGTATTATGGGTCCCCGCCCTGGTGCCCCACTCTCGCCTATGGTCATCAAGGGGCAGTGACAGCGCCACCTCCCGGCCAAGGCACTTAAGGACCATATGACTTCTCTGCCTTCCCCCCTCTCAGCCATTGACAGAGCATCCACACCCTCGGCCATCACACAACTGAATGTAACTTCATGAGGCCTTTTTCATCCCTTTTGGCCTTTTCAGTAGCGTGTCCTTGTTAGCGCAAGCTCCAGGGTCTGTGATGATCTCCACCCCCCAGTGCAGCGTGGGTTCTAGGAAAGTTCTAGATGAGCCACGTCCACTGTGAGCTTCAGATGTGGAAAATCGAGGGGTTGCTATAAACCTGTCCAAATCCATTGTCCCCCATGGTCCTGGAGTTCTCAGGACCATGGAAGGGACAGGCTGGGTCAGTCGGAGGTGACCCCTTCTCTGCGTAGACGCCAAAAGCTGCCGTGTCTCCATCTTTCCTTCCTCTCCGCCTCTCCACTTGCCTGGTCCCCTTCCTCCTCTTTCAACCAGAGTCCCTTCACCTCTTCAGGCTCAGCTGCGCCACTGTAAATCTAACAGATGCTGAAGGGACCCCAATTGATACGCGCTTGCTCCTCGAGGTCACCAGAAGGTCCCGGGAACAGTCCCTTCCACAGCGGCGGTTTCAGCCTCCAGCATCACAGGCTTTCTCTGTCTCGGGAGCGTGCCCGGGAGTCGACACCCCATGGGTTCTCAGCAATCAGGGTGGCATCTGGTGCATCAACTTACCAGGTCCCTTGCCTCTTGGTGTGAAAATTCAGAAGCATGATTTGCCCAGTTTCTTAGAGGTTCCTGGGGAGATATTAGCCCTGGGCACCTCCAGCAGTGACTACTCATGAACACAGCTTCTCCTGGTCTTTGTTCCATCCCTTTTATGGTGCATCTTGCCGACACCCCAGAGAAAATGTTTGCACGCAAAGAAAATGTCTGAGGATCTCCTTTGGGGAGTGGGGGAACCCAGGCTACAGTGAACAGAAACTGTCCCCTAAACATGCCCATGCCTTTGCCTCCAGAAGCTGTGAATATGTGGCTGTCATGGCAAAGGGGCTTTGTAGATAGAATTAAAGTTAAGGATTTTGAAATGAAAAAAAAAAAAAAAAATTATTCAGAGCCGGGCGTGGTGGTGCACGCATGTCATCCCAGTACTTGGGAGACTGAGACAGGAGGATCTGGGTTTGCGGCCAGCCTCAGCTACTTAGTGAGGCTCTCCGCAATTTAGTGAGACAGACCGTGTTTCAAAATAAATAATAAAAAATAAGACTAGGGTGTAGCTTGGAGGTAGAATGCCCCTGGGTTCAATCCTCAGTACCACAAAAAAAAAAAAAAAAAATTATTCAGGATTATCTTGGCAGATGCTGTGTAATCTCAAGAGTGTTTACAAAAGGAAGACAAGAGGGTCAAAATCCGAGAGAGGAGATGACAGGATGGCCCCAGAGACTGGAGGGATGGGTTCTGAAGATGGGCAACGAGCCCCTGAGCCAGAGAATGTGGCTGGAAGCCGGAGAAGGCAAAAAAAAATGGACCCTCCTCGAGGTGCACCCCAGAAACATACAGAACCCCAGCAACATCTTAGTTTGAGATCATGTGACCCATATTGCTCTCCTAAGCTACAGAACTTTAGGATAATCGATTTGTGTTACGATTAAGTCTCTAAGTATGTGGTAATTTGTTATAGCAGCAACAGGAAACGAATATACAAAACTGAGTCTGCGCAGGAGGCCTTTGGTGTGTTGGGAAGAGCTCCCATTTGGGCCACGGGCCGCCCTGCTTTGAATTCCCTGGCTTTGCCCACTAGCTGAGGGACTTTATGTGCACTCTACAACCTCCCTATGTTGGGTTGGTTTCCTGACCTGGACTTTCTGATAGATTTCGAAGATTGCTTAAGAGAGTCGCTTAAGAGAGTCCTCCGCAGGAGGTGTGGAAGGAAGAAGCAAGAGCGATTTATTTTTTCATTCCCTAAATACTAACGATATTTTACATTCCGTGTGAAGGAAGCACACCATCTCTTAGCCTCTCCAGAGAAATGGATTGCTACTGTTAGTTATGTAATTGAATTCATAGAAGTTGTGGATTTTTGTCACTTTAGTTTACTTATTTTTATGCTTTGTTTCACCCCCCCCCAAAGGACTTGGAGTAATTTCCTGCAACGTCTGTGTGCTATGTAGGAGGACAAAAGGAAAAGGAAGTATTTTATTTAGTTAGAGTTTTGTTTATTTTTTGCTGTAAGCAAAATCCCTGACAAGCACCACTCAGAGGGGTTTATTTGGCTCACAGCTTCAGAGGGTCACTGCATGACGGGCTCCAGGGTAGAACATCCTGACCACACCACTTAGAGGAGGAAAGGTTTATTTGCTCACAGTTTCAGAGGGTCACTGCATGACTGCTTCCAGGGTAGGAACATCGTGACCACAGGGTACAGTGGAAGGAAGTCGCTCAGCTCATGGCAGCCGAAAGCAGAGGATGCCAAAAGCAGGGATGGTTGGGAGAGATTGAGAGAGAGAGAGAGAGAGAG